>CAHIKZ030001613.1:1720000-1787500 GCA_903632075.3 Acanthosepion pharaonis
TCGTATTCACGAGACATATTCCTCAGACAGGTCTTATGAACTGAATCGTGATGACGATCCGAATGTAATAAATTATAACCATGGAAAGTTCGTGTTTGAGACTTTTATATTATATTCTTGTCTGTCTTGGACATTAAGTTTTACCTGGATTCTATCCTCTTGGAAAATATGTATGTATAACAAGCGAAAGTCTACTTTCGCTTGTTATCTACAATAAAAAAATATCTACACCGTACATGTTTAATTTTGGAATGATATCTACATAGTAATACATTAAAAAATATATATAAGAAAATGATATCTACATAGTAATACATTAAAAAATATATATAAGAAAATGATATCTACATAGTAATACATTAAAAAATATATATAAAATGATATCTACATAGTAATACATTAAAAATATATATAAGAAAATGATATCTACATAGTAATACATTAAAAATATATATAAGAAAATGATATCTACATAGTAATACATTAAAAAAAATATATAAGAAAATGATATCTACATAGTAATACATTAAAAATATATATAAGAAAATGATATCTACATAGTAATACATTAAAAAATATATATAAAAGAAAATGAATCTACATATAATACATTAAAAAATATATATAAAAAATACATAGTAATACATTAAAAATATATATAAGAAAATGATATCTACATAGTAATACATTAAAAATATATATAAGAAAATGATATCTACATAGTAATACATTAAAAAATATATATAAGAAAATGATATCTACATAGTAATACAGGAGGCTACTTTGATTTGTTGTCTACAAGAAAAAGATAAAATATGAGATATTTTTCCTTGATGTTAACAACCAAAAGTAACACACACACACAGACACACACACACACACAAACATGTATATATATATATATATATATATTATCTATGAGTAGCCAGCCAGGTGCCCTGACTTTTTTCTTTGGGTATGATTAAAGGGAAAGTCTAAAAAAACAAAACCAAGATTTTGGAAGAACTTGATGAGCAAATACAAGAAGGTATGTCTTCCATACCACAAGCGTACCTGGTTAAATCAGCTGACGCGATTGCTGGTCGGCTCGAGAAGCTGGTAGCGACATCTGGTGCCTATATCGAACTTTAAACAAAACCTCACGTTAAACGCTTTCCTTTCATATCCATTTTTCGGAAGAATTATAGTTAAGAAATACATTATAAGTATTTTAATATGTGGAGTTACTTTTCAATAATCCAGTAGATATTTTATCATTGTAAACGTTCTTGCCCGATTAGAAAATTGAAAACAAAAATTTATATGTTAAAAAAATGATTTATTAGTCAAGTACGTAGTCTCCATTGATTTTAACACCTGACTTTCATCGACATACCGGCTTGTCGATAGCATTTGCGTTTTTCTTTTGTTGAAAGATATTTTTGAAGTGGTTTACGATTGTACAAAGTCAATTTTTGTCAATGAAAATGGTCCGCCGACATAAGAAGATTTAAAAAAAAATGTACAGCATCTTCCCGGGAAATTGTGTTCTTATTTCTTATTTGATATCTTTTTATTGTTAATTCTCTCAGTAAGCGGGACAAGGCCCACTCGAGGTAGATGGTAGAAGCTTCCTGAGTGAGATTGCTCTAACGGAGGGAGGAATAATTATTATAAAGTCGTCTAGGCATGATATCGTTTGATATCTTCAAGAGATCCAAACTGAATTATCCTCTCTGGAGTCTGTTCCACAAAGTAACAGTTCTGGAAAGAGATGTCTGAGTGGAACATGTTCTTTATCAAACGATTACGAAAAGATTTGTTTGCCACCGAACACCTGACATGGCGAGTCCTATCTCTAAAGATTTCTGGTAACGGAACCAAGAATTATCTTAGTAATAGCGATAGATTATTTGGAGGTTAGCAACATTTCGTCTGTGGGATAAATGTTTCAGGATAGGGAATAATGAATCGCTCATAAAGCCCTGGGGAACTCTGTCGGGAGAGCAGAAGCTTGGATAGTAATTTAACCCTCTATTTTTGATCTGTTCTCATCTTTACAAAGATAAAACATGATTTTTCGGTAGCGGTACAAACAACCAACCATTTTTCCATTTGAGGTCCGGAGTGAACTTTACATCCAGTATGCATTTGGTGCTTGTTTAGGGACTGCTCGTTCCTGATAAAATGTTACTATTTTAGCTATGGATGTATTGAAGTGTAACAACTAGACTTATACGCAATCATCACGCCGTTTAGGTTTTCTCGAATATTTATATATTCAGTTCAGTGATGTATTTTGAATAGTCTGTTGTAGTGTTCTAACCGTTATTTTTCTGCATGTTAACGGTTATGTTACGAATTATTCCAGCGACTATTGGGTGGAAATAATTGTGGATCAAGTTGCAGTTTTTTGACAGTGTGTAGTGTTGATTGTTAATTTTCTTTTAGATTTCTTATTGAGTATTTCATAGTTGCCTGTTATTATTTTATGTTTGCGTTCGAGATTTCATTTGTTTATTACTTACTTAATTTATTTACGTATTTATTTGTCCGTATTAATTTATTTTACTTATTTTTTTATTTATTATATTCAGTTTTTTGTTTAGTCTTGTTCGTATTTAGTTTTCTATTTTTAAGTAAAGTAGTAAATATTTGTTTTCGTGTTTGCATTTTGAGTCGAGTTCTGTTTGTTTATTTTGTATTTACTTACAGTCTTTCACAGATATTGAACAATTTATCCCATAAATATAGCATAATAACTATATATATATATATATATATATATATATATATATATATATATATATATTATTTATTATTCGGACTATTGTCCTCATCTTTGCCTCCATATTTATTACAACGTTTCGGCCCTGATTGGAATGTCGAACTGAACCTTTTATTTCGCTCACTGGGGAAGACTCTTCTAGTTCCACGTGCCATGTCTAATGGATGTCATTTATCATTTATCATTTATTTCCCCCTGAAACTTCTCCACTTCCTTAACCGGATATTGAACTCACACTCTTTGGGTCTTGTCACTGGATCTAACTAACGCCTTTATTCACTGTGCCATGTGTCTCTAAGCTTAAAAGAAATATCCTGATAAAATCGATCGTAAACGATAATGACGCGTTCATCATTAATTGTCCGTACCTAAGGATCGGAAGCTCATGAAGGATTGAAATGAAGTTCAAATATACATTCAAAATGGTCTTCGTCAACTCTAACATTCTAATTTTCTGTCCTCGTGTAACAAGCTGTCTCACATAATTTGTGTACGATTTCATTTTCAAGTCCTTTTCACTGCTCTTTGGACTGTTATAGCTTAAACTCCTCTATCAGGGTTCAAACGTCTTATGATATCAAAGAAAGAAATATCGAATGAACAAGTGAATATTTTGTCGATTCCCAGACACCGGCCAAAGACCGGATCTAGTGGAAGCTACTTGTAGACCAAGCCACCATTTACGAGCAGTTAGTTATGTGTCATACGTGATAAACGCTTAGGCAATCATGTATCTTTTGATACATGAATAACGAGGCAGATTTTTTCCGCAGAAATGTTGCCATTTCTTTCTGTAGTAGACCAATTGCCATCCAAGGCTATAGAACCCGGTCTGTCCTGCTACTTACACATAGCTGGTAGGAGAAGAAGAGGATTCATACCTTTCCCAAGAATATTAATACGTAAGTGAATGTAATGGATTTGACTGGAATTTGATCTCGTCTCTCCAATTCCTCAAAACGAGCCACTATCCATTATTCCATCGTACATGGCATGTCAGTTCATAACTGTAAAATAACTGATCCAGTGTGATTAAGCAATGTCAGGACATTTGCTATTGAAATAGTGATAGACCTGGTGTACATGGTATCATTTAGTTAGGTGCCATGCGTCTTACACACTTATGCGATCATGTATCTTCAATACATTACTGAAGAGGAAGGTTTTTCCCCCTAGTAGGTTACCATTTCTTACTGCAGTAGACCAGTTGTCATTTAAGGCTATAGATTCCGGTCTGTTCTGCTATTTACCCATAGCTTGTCGGGAGAAGAAGAGAATTCATACCTTTGCCAAGAATATTAATGGATTTGACTGGAATTCGATCTCTCTTATTCCAATTCCTCAATCCGAGCCGTTATTCATTAAGCCATCGTACATAGCAGGTCTTAACTGTAAACTGACTGATCCAGTGCGATTAAGCAACGCAGCTTGTCAGGATATTTGCCATTGAAATCGTGATAGAACCGGTGTACACGATATCAGTCAGTTAGTTACCATGCGTCATACACGCTTATGCGACCATGTATCTTTCAATAAATGATTGACGAGGGAGATTTTTCCCCCACAGTAGGTAAGCATTTCTTTCTGTGGTAGACCAGTTGCTATCTGTTTATAGAACCCGGTCTGTTCTGCTATTTATCCATAGCTATGTCTTGTTTTCCTGACTGCTGGAAGTCCTCTTGGATCGTTCTTGTCTTCAAGAACTCCGGCGACCCCCCTGACCCTTCCAACTACCGTCCTATCAGTCTCCTTCCCCTCTTCGGCAAAATCTTCGAAGCCCTAATCAATACCGGGATGGTTAACCACCTCACATCCCATAATCTGCTCTCAGACAAGCAATATGGTTTCCGCTTTACCCGATCTACAGCCGATGTCTTCAAAATAACGGAGAAGCCCGAGCCGTGGCACTAGACATCTCCAAAGCATTTGATAGGGTTTGGCATGCCGGCCTTCTTCGCAAACTCCAGGGTTATGGCATTATGGGTCGATTATATAACCTAATACGATCATTCCTGTCAAACCGTGAATTTAAGGTCGTTCTCAACGGATTCTCCTCCAGTTCTTATCCCACGAACGCAGGTGTTCCTCAAGGCTCCATCCTAGGCCCCACTCTATTCCTTATCTACATAAATGACCTTCCTGACGCCATAACTTCCCAAGTTGGCATCTACGCGGATGACACCACAATTTATTCCTGCCTCAAAAACAAATATAGTCTCGCTGACAAAACTCACCTGGCTGTGCGTCTCGAAAAGGACCTCCAATCAATTGTGAACTGGGGCATGAATTGGCTGGTTAACTTCAACGCTTCTAAGACAAAACTGCTCTCTATTAATCACCACAGAGATTCTTCCCTTCCCGCCATTAGAATGTCTGACACTCAACTTCTCGAGAGCAATTCTCTGCGGCTTCTCGGTCTCATGTTGACTGCTGACCTGAGATGGAATAAATACATTGAGTCAATTGCCTCGTTCACCGCAAGGAAAGTTGGCTCCCTGAGCCGCGCTAGGAAGTTTTTCTCCATGGAGTCGATCCTCCAGATCTACAAATCCACAATTCGTCCTTGCATGGAGTATTGCTGCCATATATGGTCTGGTGCCCCTTCTGTTTGCCTCGGGGTTCTTGATAGGCTCCAGAGGCGGATATGCAATGTAGTTGGCCCTGCCCTGGTGTCTCGTCTACAGTCACTTTCTCACAGACGCGCCGTCGCCTCCCTCTGTCTGTTCTACAGTAACTTCCATGGAAATTGTTCCGAGGAGCTGCATTCGCTGGTTCCTAGACGTCATAAGTTCCAGCGACTTACGAGGCTGGCATACCGCTCTCACCCCTTCACTGTCGAAACTCCTAAATGTAGCCATCTCTTCTACTCCAATAGCTTCATGTCTCGCACCTCTCGCCTGTGGAACTCCCTCCCCTATTCCTGTTTCCCTGTGAGCTATAATCTCCAGCTATTCAAGTGTAATGTCAATCGACATCTCTAGTTGCCTTGATATATCCACTATCCTCATCCTTTCTTCTATTCTATTACTCCTATCTGATCTTGCTCTAAACTTTCTGTAACCCCTTGCGTCCTAGTGGCTTCCCGCCTTGCTTGGGGTGAAATGCTTAAAAAAAAATAGCAGGGGTAGAAGAAGACGATTCATACAATTCCCAAGGGTATTAGTATGTAAGTGAATGTAATGGATTCGATTGGAATTCGAAATCGGCTCTCCGAAATTAAATTGTTTGTTGATGAATAGTTGGTTAATGCCCCTATGACTCTCTCACTCTATGTAAGTTGGGCCTTGGGAAAAGGAAATCGGTAAATTCTGTCTGATTTTCTGGGATAAGGAGTTACTATTATTTCACTATTTATATTCAGATTATTTTCCTCATCTTTGTTGTATTTAAAAGGATTTGATCAGTATGCCCTTCGCCCTTTCTCGGCTGACCTACATGGAATTCGAAACTGAAATCTTTATTTAATCTACCTAGATATCGCCTAGGTAATAAACACGTTAGTTAGTGTATTTTGTGACATAGTGGATTGTGAGTTCAATCACTGGGTTGGGCAGTGTGTACTTGCACTCAGTGGATACGGCTGAGCAATAACTGAACAGTAATAAAATATTTTATTTTATTACTCTACAGTACTAGACGATATGCCTAGACACAAGTAGCGAAACGAGAACAGTCTAACACCGTCGATTAAGAAAATGTTCAGTTCAGAATTCCCTGTAGGTTACCCACCTACCGAGTCAGCCAAATTTGTTGTCGTTATTTCCAAGAGACAGGTATTATATATATATATATATATATATATATATATATATATATATATATATATATATATATATATATATATATATATATATATATATATATATATATATATATATATATATATATATATATATATATATATATATATATATATATATATATATATATATAGTCTTAAGGTATGCTATAGTTATGGAATAAAGTGCTCAATATCAGAGATAGAGCGTGTAAATATATAAATATATAAAAGTGAACATAGAAGTCAACACTTACAGGCGACAGTCTGTTTCATGCTATATGCAACCGTCAGGCCACATATGCTGTTATTTTTCTCGGCTATTTATATATATACGGGTTAGTGGTGCATTGTGGGCATTCTATTATGGCTGTTATTTTACCGGAAGTCGTTTGTTTATTTATTTGGGTCAAATTATATTGCTTGTTTTTATTTTTTTGTTTCTTATTTTATTTATTTATTTATTTATTTATTAACGTAGTAAAAATTTCTTTATATCACTTATTTAACAGTTTTGTTTTGGTTTGAGAGTTTAATTAAAGCTATTTGTTCAATTTTGGGGTCGATTGTTGTGGTTCATTCTAGCTATTATTTTGGCGGTAACAGGTTTTAATTGATTATCTTGGTTTGTTTATTTATTTACTTGGAGGAATTTAGGTCAATTTATTTTACTTGTATATTTTCGGTTTTCGGTTATTAAGCAACATAGTATTTATTTATTTTTTTATTTCTATTTTTTTTATTAGTATATTTATATTAGTATATTTATTTGTTTTTATTTTATTTTTTTCGTTTTTCATTTTTTAGGTTACGTAGTAAAAATTTATTTTCATGCCTGCATTTTGAGATGAGCTCGGATCTTTTATTTAATAATTTATTTTGGTCTTATATATATATATATATATATATATATATATATATATATATGAAGAAATTTTGAAAAAACAAACAAAAATCCTTAAATGTAGTTTTTGTTTGTTTTTTCAAAATTTCTTCATTCTGTCGGATTTATATCCATTTACACTTGCTTATATATATATATATATATAAGCCCGAATATAAATAGTGTAAATAAAGAAATCGCTGTATGGATATGACTACAGTGATTAATCAAAAGAAATCTTAATGTTCTATAACAATCCAAGTTTATGACAACGATACGAATTGCACCAACTGTAAATTTTTGCACTGGTCAAAAAATATCAGAATATATTCTCTTCAATAACGGTATGTATAGAACGTATAAAGTTTATTTTCGCTTTTTCTTAATAGGAATAGATTGGTTTTCCTATCGTCTGGTTCGCATTCCTCCCTGGGTATTTTAACATGCGTAGGGGTCTATCTATTTTTTCCGGTTAAGGATTTGGTTTTCGGTTCCTTCTAACGTTTTTTCGATATTATCCACCTAACGGCGCTGAATAAACTCTGAAATCTTTAATTAAATCGTGATCTCTTCAAGTCTAGAGTTAACCGTTATCTTTCCCTAAAATAGCCCCAAGGACTTCACTTCTTACCCTTTCTTACATTGATAATCCTCTACCTTGAGTGGCTCTTTGGCCTTGTATTGTTTAAACATAAGAAAAAATAATCTAAGGATCATTAATTTAGATGAGGAATGCATATCCTAATATCATTCCTAAAATTATTATCCATTTTCTGTTAATTGAACATTAGAAGATAATCAAGTTATCCAAGTTAAAGTAAGCTTATAAAGTAACCTTACGTGTAAGCTTCTGGGTGCCTAAACAAAAAGACTTTTATGTTCTATGGAATGTTGAATAAAATTTGTAAGAATGACAATTTGTTAATTAGGATCCTAGAATTTCAAACGAGAATTTCAATCAAATATTGAGAAAACGAATAATTATATCAACAAGTATTAAGGTGTTACGCCGAAAAATTTACAGAATAAGACTAACTTCGAAGTTAGATTTAACAAGATGCCTTAAGAGCAAACTCGTCTCGATACTAAAACTATTTATCAAAGAAGCTTGTAGAATTAATTATAAATTTTGATCTTCGCATTTTATTCAGAACTTAAGGCTTCTGCTCTGTGTAAAAACGAACCAATCAATCTGTTTTCTTTCTCTGTCTTACCCACACGGAAATAAAAATAAAAAAACAAGAATAGTGAGTAGCTTTGAGGAGAAAAATTAGCATTACCTTATTTTCTTTTCTGTTTTTTTTTTTCTTTATTTTATTTTTTTGTTTGGTTTTGTTTTGTCGCTAGTGGAGCTGAAAAAATAGTTGTTGATGATCACGATGGCGCCATTGTTGTTGGAGACGCCGCGTTCATAATTGTGCTAATGATGGCATTGAAATTGGTGGTCGAAGTTGGTATAATGGTCAGGTTGGTTAAAGATTGTGGAAACGTTATCATTGCTTTCTTCCTTCCTGGTAATAAAGAGAGGAAGAAGATAAGGAAAAGTAGGTGGATAAAGAGTAGGTAATGAGGAGGTGGAAAAATTGAAGAGGAGGATTAGAAAGAAGAAGGAAAAGAAAAGAAAAGAGAATTATTAAAAGGAGAGAGGTAAATAGGAGAGAGCAATAGGAGAGGGTAGGGTTGGGGATGTATTCTGTATGGAAGAAGAAGATAAAAAAGGTGCTTAAAAAGAGGAGAAAGCCATTATAAGTAGAAAGAAGAGAGCAAAAGATTAAAAGAAATGATAGTCTTAGGTGGAATGACAAGAGGATGACCACAAAAAGGACTAAAATGGTATCAAATGAGAAAGATGTTATCGAAAGAAGTTGCGGAACAGCAGTGAGAAGGAGAGGAGAATTTAGAAAGATATTGAGGTGCTTACAAGGACTGAACGTGGAAGCAAAATGAGGCAGAGAAGGATGGCGGGGTTCAAGATTATAAAACAGAGGTGAGAAAGAAGGCATAAGAAGAAAAAAGAAAATGTATCAGGATGTTATATTTATTGATATTGTTTAGTTTTTATTTTTATTTTTTATTTTAGATTTGAGGGAATGATTTCATTGATGAATCCGATAATATCCCTTAAGGTGAATTCCGACATGATCAATACACAACAGGGAATGCTTAAACGGCCGTCCACGAATATCGGAGATTTGGACTTCAGTCATTTTGAATTTTCTTTTAGTCAGTGATTTGTTCCTGTGGTTTTTGTAGCAGCTGTTTTATTATATCTGTTTCCTCTTCTTCCAATGTGTTTTTGTCTTTTTTTATTCCGTTAATCCTTCATAATTTTCTTCTTTATTAACTTTTTTCTTCGGTTTTTCTTTAGCCTTCATCTTTGCTTCTTGATACATTTCCTAGTATTTTTTAAAAAATTTTTCTCCTCCAATTTTCTTTTCTGTATGTTCCTTCTTTATTCAATTTCTCTTTTTTTTTTTTTTTTACTTTTCTCTTTTCTGTGTCTTTATTTTTCACCGTCTTTCATTTTGTCTTTAATATCTTACATCCCTTCTTAATTTTCTTCTTCTTTACAACTTTTTTCATTCTTTTCATTTTTCTGTTGCTTATTTTTCGGGGTTCTATTTTATATTCCTCTTCTTCTTTACTTTTTCTTTCTCATATCTTATTTTCATTTCTTTCTCTTAGATTTGTTTTTCATATCATATTTTGCGTGTTATTACTCCTTCGTTTTTTAATTATTTGCGTTCTGATTATCCTGCCTAATATATACTTTATGTTATTTTTTAATTTCTTCTTCTTCTTCTTTTTTTGTAAATAGGTTTCTTTCTCTCTTCAGATTATCGCTTCTTCTGGAATGTTATTTTACACATATTATCTAAACAGCTGAAAATCCTCTCTAGGTCGGCTGTGAGATAAAGACGAAGATGTAAGCTGCACTGCGTATATAGAAAAACGAATAATTCTTCTGATCTAAAACGGTGAGCTGTGTCAGAGTCAACATAATCGACTTATATATATATATATATATATATATATATATATATATATATATATATATATATATATATATATATATATATATCTTTTTGTAATCAATACATTATATATATATATATAGATATATATTCATCTTTTTATAATCAATACATTATATACATATATACATATATATATTCATCATTTTGTAATCAATAAATTATATATATATATATATATATATATATATATATACATTAATCAATAATGTTCTAAATATCACATTGAATTTTATATATATATATATTTATATATATCATTTATATATGCATATTTTATATATATATATATATATATATGTATTCATCATTTATAATCAATAAATATATATATATATATATATATATATATATATATATATATATATAAATTAATCAATAATGTTTTAAATACCTCATTGAATTTTATATATATTTATATATATAATTTATATATGTATATTTATATATAATTAGGTGATGTACGTGTAATATCTTAATCAATTCATTGTAATCAATATGTTATCAACAGTCAACGACGAAATTATTCGTACACCCGTCAATTTTGAATAGTTTTATCCATTTCTGAGAATCTAATGCCCCTATGACGCCCGGATTTTCTTTTATGCTAATAAGCACAAAGAAGGGAATATAAAACTCAATTTTCAGTACATTAGGTTAAATACAACAAATTTGACAGGCGAATTATGCAAAATAGCAAAAGACAAAATTATTCGACAGACTGTTTCATGCTAAACTTAGTCATCATGTCTGATGATTGCGTTTAACATGAAACAGTCTGTCGCCTCTGAGTGTCGACTTCAATGTTCACTTATATATATATGAATAGATTTTTTATCCGACGTTAGTTCTTATTAATATTGGAGTTATTTTAAGTGGGTACACGTATTTGAATGGCTATCATTGTTTCCTGTCGTAATTTATATCAACCAGACTTTATTGTGAAGTCGTACTCGAGGAAAATAGTTTTCCGACAAGAGTACAACCTGTATTCACAATTACATCAGAGTGACCGCTTTTATAGGCAAAATGTGCCGCAACCAATTTAACAACGGAGTTCGTTCTGTTAGAGGAACTTTGTAATATGACCCTTTAAAGAAAGCACATATCCTTTTAAGACTATTACAAATGTATATCTTCTATCTTCAGTTGCGTACCCAAAGAGAAACATTTAGTTTTGAATGTAGGTTTTTGTACGACATTATTTCTTATTAATATAAGCGTACATATTTGTATCTATTTGCGTTTCTGTACATTTGTTATTATTATTTTAAAATTTTCAATACACACACAGAAGATTCATACGCTGATGAGCGTTATCGAGGCAAATCTAAGGGTTTTATGTTGCAACGTATTTATAAACAAAATTTAATTTTTCAAAAGGTTTAAAATTAAGTGACGATCATAAATATTTATCAGGTTAACTTAAAATTTTGTGTAAAGTATGGAAGATGTTAAGTGACGTAATTTAATGTTTAACAAACCAAAGCGAGTAAATGATGTTGATTTTTTAATTTTTTTAATTTTATGCAATTAATATTTAAATTGTTTTAGCTTGGCATTAGTTCTTGTCTTATATATCTCAAATAACAAGAGGTTATAAATATAACCGTTTTCTTTTAATTTTTTAACCTTTTTATAGTCATGGATCTTGAGTGAGACAGCAAAATTCTTTCAGGAATTGCGATGTTTAAAGAAATTCGGGACACTCACACACACACGCATGCACACACACACGCATATTCTGGAACGCTTTTTCTAAGCGCGTTATTTGTTAATAAAATTGCTGTTTCCTTTGCTTTTTTAATAAAAATATTATTTTATTTTCAGATTATAAAAATGCGTTTCGATAATCATACGGTCCCGAATAATCATTTAAAACATTATTGTTGAATTGTTGTTTCTTTTTCGTAATAAATATTGTTTCAAAGACGCCTCATAATTATGCCTCAACCCAATATATATACATACATATATATATATATATATATATATATATACAGAAAATATTGTCCTCCGACAGGATATATATATATATATATATATATATATATATATATATATATATATATATATATCCGTCGGATTAAATATTTTCTATGAAATTTCGGACATTCAGGAAATATTGTTTATTACAATACAGTGCACTTTAATATTTTCTGAAAAAGAATGAAATGTCTTAAAAAATAAATGTCGGACTTTGACATTCAGGACGTCATTTGTTTATATTTAAATATTCATTTATTAAATACAGTGCATTTACGTTTAATATTTGTATTTTTCTGAAAACAAAAGAATGTATAAACATAAAAATATCTTAAAATAAATGTCGGACTTTGTCCATTTCATAATGTGTGACGTCATTTGTTTATATTTGATGCGCTTTGAGCAGATATGAATGTACGTGAGAGATTCATGGAAGATTGAAGTTTAAATACAGTAAATTCGACCTTGCTAACGGTTCCATTATAGGAACATATGTCGGAGGGCCTGAAAACATTCGGTAAATGTTGCTTATTATAAAAAGGCACTTCGTATCTATAAAAGAATGCTAAATGTCGGACTTTTCCGTATAGGATACAGTTTTTATATTTCGAATCCTGTCGGAGGACATGGAATATTTTCTGAAAACATTAAAGGCACCGGTTCCGGTAAATGTTGAATCCTGTCGGAGGACGAATATCTATAAATCAGAGCATTTACATTTTCAATGTTTGTATCTATAAAAGAATGTATAAACATAAAAAATATCTTAAAATAATTGTCGGACTTTGTCCATATCATAATGTGTCATTGTTTATATTTGATGCGCTTTGAGCAGATATGAATGATATATATATATTTATTTTTTCATCCTCTAAATGACGGTTCCGTATTTTGAATCCTGTCAAGGACGAATATTTTCTCTGAAAACATTCAGGCCCCTCAATGTTTATCTATAAAAAATGTATAAACATAAAAATATCTTAAAATAAATGTCGGACTTTGTCCATTTCATAAGGTATATTTTTTCATCCTGATTGAAATGCAAAAGATTTAGATTGCTCTGTTATTATACATCGAACACTGCTTTTATTGACACTAGCACAATATATATGCCGTTTATACACACACACATATGTATATGTATATATGTATTGATGCTACAGAAATTAAATGGCTAAAACAAGTTTATGCGCAGTAACTTTTCTTTTTCTCATTCACGTTTGCCAATATTTCTTTTCAGTAACACTGATCATGTACATTTAGTGTCTGACAGTAATTAGTATAATAAATTTATAATTTAAATTTAGTGCCTAACAGGTAATTAGTATAATAAACGGAAAGTAAAACTTATTTCATTTTTTTCCAAAGTAATTTCAGGCGAAGAAATATTATCATGCCACGAAAAATATTTTAAGTGAAAAATAGTTGTGTTAAATTATTTCTACCGTATATGAAACGGATTCTTTTATTTTACGTATTATCAACCTTTTACAGGTTATTTAAAGTCAGATATTTTTTTGTATATTGTATGAATGTTTTATACTTTTCTGTTATTTTGGAGATAATGATTTTAGTTATGCGTGTTTTACCAAGATAGTTGTGAGTCGGAAAGTGACTTATACCTTTCCCAAATTTATTTGTGCGTAAGTGAATATAACGAGATTTGGTTTCTCAGCTTTCCCATTAAAAAGTCTTACTTATTACCCATTATCCTTTTATAGAAACCACTCATCCAAATTTACAGCACTTCGTATTCTCAAACTGTCATCCATTTAGGTACTGACCAGGCTCGACCTTGCTTAACTCCGATGATCAAACGGGAACCAGTGTTTCAACATTAAGCAGTCGTTAAGCACATATAAGAAAAATTATAATTTTATGTTGAACAATGTTACTATTTTTTTCAAAGCATTTCACCCTAAGCAAGGCGAGAGTGCCACTAGTAGGCAAGGGGTTACAGAGAGTGGGAGGAAGAATAAAGATACGTGTTTGAGGAAAGGATAATGAGGAGGACTTGATCAAGGCATCAGATGTCGATTGACGTTACATTTGAATATTTGAAGATTATAGTTATCAGGGCAGCAAGTAAGAGAAATAGAGTCACACTGACTGGAAATGTGAGACAAGAAGCTGTTTGAGTAGAAGAGACAGCTACATTTAACCGTTTCCAAAGTGAAAGGGTGGGACTGAGATGCCAACCTATTAGCATGTTTAAATTAATGCAGTTTGGGAACCAGCGAATCTAGCTCTTCGGAGTAGTTACCGTGAAAATATTTGTAGAAAGATTCGGAATGTCTGTGAGAAGGTGACTGTAGACGAGATGCTAAATCAGGACCCATTTCATTGCATATCCGGATTTAAATAAAACGATACATAACTGAATAGCGTTAAGGTTTAGACCTTTCTTTGAAAAACTGGTAAACTGAGACTTCTATCTGAAAAACTTGTAAGGTGAAACCTTACGTCAAAAAAAAAAAAAAAAGAAATCTCTTTCAAATTTCCCCCTGGACTCAGTAATAATGCACACCAAATTACAGGTTGCACATTAAAAAAAATATTCGTTTGGGAATAAGCGAACCAATAAGCACATTTCTTTTATGTTTAAACATTATCATTGTTGGCTAGGTTCTTACTACAGCTGATGCCATCCTCCGACCCTCATTCATTCTTGTATAAAGTGACGTGCATAAAAATACTTAGAACAAATGTTACGTCAATGTCTTAACGTTTTAACGTGATTTCCTACGAGAATCACATGCTGTGTAAGATAGATAGACATTTTCAATCAGCCTCTAGCAACAATAACTATTCAATCGATAGCAAGAACAAATGACAAACCTAAGTGTTCACTGTACCAAAGATAAAATATCAGAAATACAAACTAATTGCCTCCAAATAATTAATCTTTAACAACCAAAATATAATATTCACGCGTAACAATCCTGGAAAAATAACATGACGCTGTCCAGCCACTGTTATAATCGATAGTTATATAACTAACTACATACAAGTGCGGCGACTCAAATATAAACCACCAGGTGTTGCTGATATAGCGGTTAGTGACAAGAGAAGCAAATCTAATTATGTAGCAGTCATTCGGTTTCTCTATTAGCTAAAATTCTTCCACCTTCGTTAGTAAAAACTACAAAGCTAAGATCAATAGTGGAACGTCGTTGCATAAGTTCTGAAACTAAAACCTGCCTCGAAAATTAACATTCAAGTTCCGTTACTCGAATACCGTATATTTGGAGAATTATTGCGTAAAGAGTGATGTACCTGTAAATAATTAAAAAAGAAAAACACTTCTAGAGTAATAATATTATCACAACATACAATAAAGCTCCTAGGATACAAGGGGTTACTGAGTACGAAAGAATAAGTGAAAAGAAAAAAAACATTACGGAGAGAGAAATATAATAATAATAAAAAAAAAATTAACAAAAAAGAAACTACAGCATTTAATGTTTTGATGGGCAATGGAAAATTCCACATATATGAAAAAAGAAACGTTTAGCATAGAAGGTACGGTTAAATCTATCAATTTCAACTATAAAATGATGAGATTTAGGTGTCACTATTACGGCGTTTAAATTTGTACGAGAGACGTAACAAACCAGAATATTTAACATGAATATATTTATGGAGAAAGAACACAGAGGAGCTGCTCACAGCGATGAGAGATTCATTTTATTCTGAATTAGGTTAAAAGTTGCCCTATCGGACGCCATTTAAACTAACTCCTCTACAGGGCACTTGATTGGTCATTTCTCACAATCGGTAGATGCGATAAGCAACAACGAACTATAGAAGAACTCAAAAGTAATCGCTGTATTTAAGTATTGCATTAATATATAAGCTTACCATTTAATTCTTCTGCCGCCACTTAGTTTAAAAACAATAGTATGTCCGTAGGTCCTTACTTTCCGTACGAAAAATATTTTTATTTCATGGGTGACTTTCGCTGGATTTCGCAATTAAATTTGATTATTCCCAAATTTATTTCCAAGTTATTAAAATTGTTATCGTACAAAAAATTCATCGCAAAAAATCACATACAAAAATCGCCGAAAACAAACGCAGTAATGAAAAGATGGTTATCCCAAATTTCAAGACCCAGAATGATTTTAATTTGCTCACGGAGTCTGCCTGATTCCAAAACACTATATGTTGGGCTACTGCCTCGAGAAGTAAAGTTGAAAAAGTGTGACACAGTGACACACTGACATTTGCAATTATTATAAAGATTGTTATAATATGATTTTATCTTCTGTTAAATTTGTTCGATATTCTGGAATGGTAGTATTCGCTGCATGATTAAACAGTTTCCATTGCTTACTGTTCACTTTGAATTTATTACCATTTAAAACAATTTTACATACACAAAACAGTAGCAACATTTTGTAGAATTTGTTTAAAAATCATCATATTATCAGCGATTTTGAAATTCAAATTCACAGCATTGCAACGGTTGGTGCCATGCTGTTGAAGAAACAGTCACAAAAAAACTGTAAAAAGACGAAAGCAAATGTTGAAGATCAGAAGAAACTGAGAAAGCAATGTCAGGCACAATCCAAATTTCAGCTTCGCCTGCCACACCTTCAGAAGCGAGTGTCATACAAAGATTGCTCTGTTCCGCCACTCCAGAAACTGCTTGCAAAGGGACTGAATGTTTGATCAAAGTGAATTCTACCATAATCTCGAGGGAGAAATTGATACCGACTAATACCTACAATAAATATTGTTTTGCGTAATTAGACATATATTTATTGAGACATTATATATACGGAAGGTTTTATTTAGGTACATATCAGTAATATTACTCTAGTTATTTTGAGATCAAACTAATAGTTTGAAATCCTTTCTCCATCTGACATCTCTCCAGTAATCAATGCTTTTTGGCAATGTTTTATCTCTACCAAACCTGAAAATTCTTTACCAAATGAAAATGCCCTACCGGGCAATCATCACCAATTAGCTGGCCAACTTTCTCTCGGTTCCAAACAACTTATTTGGAAGAATTCAAAGCGATCTCTCTGTAAATGGTTACTCTGTTTACTTCTCCCGGGTAAAGTCACTTACGTCGTGACAGACCACATCTGGTCACTTCTGATGCCAAAAGAATTAATAGATGTCCGTCGTGGCTTACGAAATAATTAAAGGCAATTCATTTGTTTGTATTGTTGTGAAGTTGCGTTGTTGGTTTTCCCCGCAGAGTGGCTTTATCTGGTTTTTCATCGTTTAGGGGACAATGAGTTCTATGCACGCGACCGCTACCTGAAAATCGTGATGCGGATGGTGGGTCGTGAAGTCTGTGATAAATTTCCTGTCGTTATAATAATTTCCTTCTCGTCGTAAATAATACGAAATTATTTAACTTGAAAAAGGGCGATAACTGCTCTTATAATGAGAGGCATGTTGAAATTTTCACCATCCTCACAAAATGTAATAATTCAAATACTTAGGATCCTTTAGGTGAAACCTAGGTAGATAGGTGATAGATTCTGGCTCCTTAGGTAATATATATATATATATATATATATATATATATATATATATATATATATATATATATATGGATAGGTCAGCAATAACGTCACTATACAGTTAGTTATAATAAAAAAAAACAATGTATTCAAGCAGGTGTCTTGCAGACTGAACAGTTTTACACAATAAATTTATGGGTTCTTGATTAATTGCTTTGTCTTACACGTCGTTACAATTAACTGTATACATACAATACAAAAACATTCTTGGTAAATCTTATATTGCACAGTATGGGAACGTCAAGAACAAAGGTTATGGAAAGAAAAAGAATACAGATAATTTTGAAACAACCTGCGTCTATTGTTTCGTGCGCATGTGCAGATGTGGGAAAGTCAAAACTGCCCAGTATTTGTTGATAAATGATATTATTTTAAGACGTTTTTTTATGTTTATACATACAAATATTTAAGTAAATCATCTGTTTATAATAAACAGTATTAACGACATTTACCGGCCTGAATGTTCGAGAAATTGTCACAGAAAATATGCGTCCTCCGACAGGAATCGAATCTGTATCTTATACGGAGCCTTCATATAGCCTTACGTGGTTTACCAATTTAGCCACATAGGAGCATTCCGGTTAGAAACGTCGATTTTACTGTCTTAAACTACAAGTCTCTATGATTCGTGGCTAAATCTCTAAAGCAAGTCAGGCTATATGGTATAGGAATGGTGTATGCTGAATAAATTCCAATAAACAAAAATACTATACTTAAAAGAGTAATCAATACAGAGTAGGGCAAATATAATTTAATATAATTATATATATATATATATATATATATATATATATATATACACAAAAGTTATATATATATATATATATAATATATATATATATATATATATATATATATATATATATATATATATATATATATATATATATATATGAAAAAAACGAAAAAAAATTCATAACGTTCAAAAACATTAATTGAAAACACAGCTAAGAAGTAACATATATGTTCTAATGTAACAGTGTATGCTACACACACACACACACACACACATATATATATATATATATTCATGTGCTTGTCAGTAGAAAACTTGCTTCATGACAAAACAATGTCACACGCAGCAGGCATACCACTCAAAAAATATTTGAATCTCGCTTGGTCTGCTCTACCTTACATTAAACCAACTGATTATTACCTTTTTCAACCGCTGAAAATTGCTTTGATAAGGACACTTTCTTCTAACGTAACTTGATTCAAAATTACTGAAATTTTTTTCAAAACAAATCCTGCCGTATTTTTTCTTAAATATAATCAAATATAAGTGACAGTTCATTGCAAATAATGGCATATATATATATATATATATATATATATATATATATATATATATATATATATATATATATATATATATATTAGTTGAATTAAAAGAAGACTATTTTTTAAGGATAAATTTTATAATTCAATACGGAATTTATTTATAACGCAATCTAATGTTTGCCTTAAAATAGAGCAATCAATACATAGGGGTATAAACACAAACCTCAGGCATCTTTGTGAAATATGAGACTGTTTATACCACGAAGTAACACAATATTGTACATATTTGCCATACAACCAGAATAATTTAATTGTCTTCTGAGAATCTGGTTTTTACAAGAGGATTCAAACACAAGATGATGTCATTAATAGGATCTATGAAAATATTTCCCTCCTCATAATACGAGGCAAATGCAGCCAATCTGCCATCATTTCAGGTTGTTAGATTCGGGTCTTTACAAATGCCTCAAACACCATCCTTGTCAACGTTGGCTAATAAGAAACGTTTTCCACACCAAAACAACTGATTTACTTACTTTGATGGATTGATGGATTTATTTTTTATGAATTATCAAATATTTTAAAGCCATACATTTTAGAACATTGTAAATCCATATTGCTTTTTTAAAATATTTTAAAGGCATATTATTTTTGTAAGAATTTTTGGAGATAATAATGATTTTTATTGAAGCACATCCTATTATTTAATCCATCGCTGGAGACAGAAGAAGCTATTTGAGTGCAAAGTGAATAGAAGGGTATTTGAGTGCAAAGTGAATAGAAGGGTATTTGAGTGTAAGTGAAGAGAAGGCTATTTGCGTTTAAGTGCAAGAAGGTTATTTGAGTGTAACTGAATGGAAGATTATTTGAGTGTAAAGTGAATAGAAGGTTATTTGAGTGTAAAGTGAATAGAAGGTTATCTGAGTGTAAGTGAATAGAAGGGTATTTAAGTGTAAGTTTATAGAAGGTTATTTGATTGTAAGTGAATAGAAGGGCTTTTAACTGTAAGTGAATAGAACGGTTTTCGAGTGTGAGTGAATGGAAGTGTATTTGTATGTAAGTGAATATAAGGATATTTGAGTGTAATTGATTAGAAGGGTATTTGAGTGTAAGTGAATAGAAAGTCATTTGAGTGTAAGTGAATATAACCAACGTTACAATAATTCGGAATCGATGATCCGAGCTAAAAATCAGAAGTGTTCTTCATTACACCAAAATTGCTTCCAAACTTACAGCTTCTTATATTCACAAGCGATATAAGTTCGACTTTGCTTAACATCAGTGATCGAACGAGAACCGGTGTTCAACGTGATATGGCTGTAAGCCTACAAGTCCCTGGAATCCGTTGTAATTACGAAGCAATAGCAGCCACATGTCAGAACAATACGTTTAATTTAATGAATGTCAGTATTTCTAAAATAAGTAAACACCAAAATAAATAAGTTTGTATTTAGTAGTCACTTTAGGTAAAATTATTTTACATTGCAAGGTTTTCGAAAATTCTATTTGGAAGGAGAAAATTTAGAAATTGTTTTCGTACATTCATAGCGGAGATTATCAAAGCGCAAACACATATTTTTCGGGGAAGAAAAGAGGATTTAATATTAAAAAAAAATTAGAAAAAGAGTTATTAGCCGCCAAAATATTTTAATCTTCCAACTTTAATCACAGTTCTGTTCTCTGTTCAGACAGAATTAAAAAAATGTCTATTTTGCCATATTCTGTTTCCCCAAAAATCTCTTGAATAATCTGTGATGTTAAGTATATTCTCCTCATGATTTGACTATATTTTCTTAAATTATTAACTTGGATCATATTCATATTTTTTTTTCACTCCAGGCAAGTCGATAATGCCACACGAATGCAGGAGGTTACAGGGACTTAAAGTGTAAGAGAAAAATATGAAAGGGTAACAGAATTTTAGAAAAGGACAAAAAAAAAAGAACACGGTTCATAAAAATAGAAGTTGGCAATAAACGCTGCAGTTAAATTGCTGAAGAGGGTATCATAGAAGCTAGAAATCGGAAAAGTGATCCACGTATGGGAGGTACTAGAAAAGAGACTCTTACTGTAGAAGTGACGGCTACATCTAGTAAGTTCAATAGTAAACTGACGAGACTTAGATGTCAATCTAGTAACTTTAATTCATGTGCTCGGGAAACCGGCGTAAAAATGCCCGCCAGATCAGTTTCCATGACAATATTTGTAGAAAAGATCGAGCGAAGCCGCGTCATGTCGGTAAGAATGTAGAGATTTTCCAAGCGTACATTAGATGTGGCACAAGGCCAAAAGTATGGGGTACTCAGTAGGATCGAACTCACTATTCATTCATAATTATGCTAGCGAGACAAGCTTGCTAACCATTACACCGCCTCGGGGTGCATAATAGTGCTTTTCTAAACGCTGCTTAGATGTGGCACAAGGCTGGACGTATGGAGCACCTAGTGAGGATCGAGCTCACTACTCAGTCGTAATTCTTCTAGCAAAACAAGCTTGCTAACCATTACACCACGCCGAGGCGCCCTTGTCGATGAGAATGCAACTGAAGTCGAGATGCCAGGTCAGGACCGGTTACATTGCAGTCTGTTCTCTAGATTTTGCTAAGAATCTCCAGATGTACAGCAGTTGCACCAGACAAGATATGACAACGGTATTCAATGCACGGACAATTGGTAGTAGAATAATAATAAAAATAAATGAATAATGGATTCAAGGCGAACAAATGCAATTCTGCGATTGAATGACTCTCCTATAAGGGAATTGAGGAATAATAAAAAATATTTACATTCTCTTACGGTCTGAAAAATGTAATATATATATATATATAATATATATATATAATATATTGAAATGGTCAAAGTCCGACAATTATGTTTTAAGATAATTTTTATGTATATACAGATTTTTAAACGTTTGTTGATATAAACAACATTTACGTAGATGCCGAGAAATTTTATAGAAAAATTTCCTAATGAACCTGTAAAAGGGTAGATAACCAGTTTCAATGTCAATTTTACTGTTTTTAATCAATGAAGTTCTATATATTTTTTCATACCAAAAAATGAACCAAATGTAAAAAATGTATTATAAAATTCCGAAAATTATTTATTTTTCTAAGACAATTTTTATGCTTCTACGTTCTTTGTATAGATAAAATATTTAAGTAAATGCTCCGTTTATAATAAACAATATTTACCGGCCTGAATGTCCGAGAAATTTTTTATAGAAAATATGCATCCTTCGACAGGAATCGAACCTGTATACTACCCTGAATCCATAAAAAGAACGTATAAACATAAAAAAAATGTTTTAAAATAATTACCGGACTTTGTCCATTGTATAATGTAAGACGTCATTTGTTTACATATAAATACGCATTGAGCAGATATGAATGTATGAGAGAAAATCATAGAAAATTGTGTTTAAAACCAGTAAAATCGACCTTGCTAACCGAACGCTCCTCTGTGATCCAATCGGTTAAGGCAAGTCAGGCTATATGACGGTTCCGTATAAGATACAGGTTCGATTCCTGTCGGGGGGCGCATATTTTCTATAAAAAATACTCGGATATTCAAGCCGGTAAATGTCGTTAATGTTGTTTATTATAAACAGAGTATTTACTTAAATATTTGTATCTATAAAAATAATCTGTAAACATAGAAAAATGTGTTTATATATATATATGAAGGAAACAAATAAGACACCTAAAGTAAAATGGAATATTATAAACAGGGCTAGAACATGTAAAACTTGGGATGACCCATGCCCTTTGTGCCTCCATGAGAAATTGCACATTATTAAGCTTCTAAATAATAATAATCTATTAAACAATAGACATGAGTTAACGGTTTTTTGTCGACATCATCAGATTCATGGTTTGAATAATTAGCTAAAAACAAGCATACAATATAATAACTTGATTAATCCATAGCCTAATCATCAGATTCATGGTTTGAATAATTAGCTAAGAACAAGCATACAATAAAATAACTTTCATAATCCATAGCCCAAATAAATAGTTTAAATACCCTACAAAAAAGATAACCCTTTATGAAGTCGTCAAAAAACAAACGTTACAGCAGTTTTTTTTTATATGCACAAATCCCTTTCATAAAAAACTAAAATAAAAAAATAAATAAATCTCCATAGACAAGCATACCAGACTAGGGTTAATACATCTTCCGTTTGAAATTTAGACACCGCCACCTTTCCCTGACTTGACATCTATGAAAGTAACTCTATACTGATATTTATTATTAACACCCAACACACACCTACACAATTTAAACATTTCGCCCTAGCTGTTACCATGGAAATTTTGATTTCAATTATTAAAACACGTAAATTTCAGAAATACGTTATTCCCGAAAAAAAATTCGCTTGAAGATGGAACAGAGCTTATTTTAACTCAATTTAATTCAAATAATTATATTGAAGTTTTCGTCTCTTGTTTTGAAACATGAGACCTCTTTATGTCGTGAATTGGAATCATATTTTAAATAAATAATATATATATATATATATATATATATATATATATATATATATATATATATATAAGCATGTTTCATTAAAAAACGACAGACAAGGTACTATGGTTAAGCTTTTTTATTTAATATTTCTTGTGTTCTGACAAGAGCTTTCTTTTTTTGGACAAAGGTGTGTAAGAACTGTCCAAAATGTTTTATATTTCGAGCGCTTTCTGCTATAACTTTAGCCAATATGAAGGATGATTCGATTTTTCAGCTTAATTGAGTGTGTGCGTTCTGTGTATGTATTAGTGTGTGGTAGGGATGTTTTAATTTCTTTCTAATTTAATTTCCTAATACAGTGCTAACTGTATTCTGAAATTAAAACAAGCCTAAGTAAAATTATATATATATATATATATATATATATATATATATATATATATATATATATATATATAATGGCGACAATGGATAAATTGTCGTCTCAATGACTCAGAAATGAAAACAAACTGACATCTTATTTTATCAGATATATTTACCAAAATTACACAAAAATATCTTGAAAAATATCTAAAAAGGAAATTTATTTGATAAAGTTGCCATTGGCTTCAACCACGTCCTCCAGATGACTTCGCAATCTTCTTTAAATCTTCTGGACGGTCTCCTTGTTTAAGTTGGTGAATGCTGCCGAAAGCCTTGACTTTAGATCATTTTTGGTATTACAATGAGTTTTGTTGCACTCTCGCTCCAGTAATAATAATCAAAGGGTTATAGTCTCGGGAGTTTGGTTGCCAGATGTAATGGGTGATACGTTCGCAGAGTTTGTCTGAGAGTCATGATAATGTTCTCTTACTTCTGTGGCTTGAGACAGATTTCTGTTGCCAGACATAGGGTCTTCCAGCAATCACTTCCTTGAACCAAGGCAGCACTAACTCCTCAACTTGATGTAGGAATTTTTATTTCTCATCACAACGATCAGAGTGAGTTTTCCGAGATTCTGTACATTCGGAATCGCCATTTGATACATCCAACTCTTTTCGAATCCTCTGCACTGTCATCCGATTGACAATAAAAAAATTCTGATATGTTCATAATGGAACTTTCGGGTCGAGTGCCAAGCAGTACAACACTTCGTGTCCAACATTCTGACAGAGTGAATTGGGTCATGGTGCTCTTTTTCTCACAGACCGTACCCAAGTGACAATACTATAGTGTTCAGTCAAAAAAATCGAAAAGAAATAGGGTGTGTCCGTGAAATTAAAAATATAAAATGGCGGATAGCTTCATGAAAATTGAAAAATAAAAGCGCCAAATCACTCCCTAACTCAAACATCTGAGCTTAATTTTCTACTGAGCGTTGATCTAACACTTAATTGGTGGATTAAGACAAACCTACAAATTTTTAATTTTTAATTCTGACTTTGTGTTTTCTCACCCTGCTTTATCTTTCGAAAAAGAGGTAAGACTTTGCTTTAAAAATTTCTTAAAATTTAGTTAATCAGCAGTTGCTTCCGACCATCTGAAAAGGTACAAAATTGCTGAAAGTAGAAAGCCATTGTGTAACGATTTCAACATGTTTTTGTTCTAATATATATATATATATATATATATATATATATATATATATATATATAACACAACATATGTGTAAGCCTTATGGATGTTAAATTTGTAACCCCTTTATATGTGTGTGCCTGTGCGTGTATATATATATATATATATATATATATATGAATCTTAATTGTCATTTGTAGAAATGTATGTTTATCTATACTTTAATTTGTATGCATCTATTCTTTCTTTTGCATTTTCTCTCTCTCTCTATATATATATATATATATATATATATGTGTGTGTGTCTGTGTCTGTGAGCGTTTGTGTGTATGTTTATGTGTGTGTGTGCATCTTTAAATATAGGTCTGTATGTGTGTGTATATGCATTTGTGTATGTATAAACGATAAGCATAAAAAAAATGTCATTGCACCTAATAAGTGTAAAAACGAAATAATCTTTCCCGTTGGTGAATAGCGCTCGCTTTGCCAAAGATTACTTCCACAACGCTACAATTACTCCCCCTTACCATCCTCGGCCTTCACTTGATAGGATTTGATTTGTCGTACTGCCATCTGGTGAGCGAAATAGGCAACCGTTTTTATTGATGGGGACTAACATATAAACGTTTGTGTCGGGCCATTCAATTGCGGATATGAAATGGAACAGGCGAAATATATCGGCGGGAAAGGACTGGAAAAACGCTATCGAAATTTTCGTCGGAAGTAATTTCTGCTCGATGCAACCAGTGTGCGTGGTATTGAGTATGTTTAGCGTCTTTATAAACACATGCTATCCCCGAGCAGGCTGGCATCTCTCTGAATGTTGCATTGCAACATTACAATATTTAATAGTCATTTCGTTACAGGAAACGATTCCTGTATTTGATCGCAGAAAGAAACGCGTGCGTTAATGTTTATAAATAAGCTACAGGAATTCCATTAATATTCATGGTAAATATAATTTTGGACGCTTTTACGCACATAAACGTATATATATATATATATATATATATATATATATATATATATATATATATATATATATATATATATATATATATATATATATATATATATATATATATATATATATAAATATATATATATATATATATATATATATATATATATATATATATATATATATATGGATGGATGGATGGATGTATGGATGGATGTATGTATAAAAAAAGATGTTATAGTAGTTGAAACGAGTGAAAAGTGTGTATATTAAAAAGAAGAGAGAAGCCGCAAACGTTTTTGGTTGTAATGTAGATTTTTATTAAAAATATTATGCTTTATTTTCCATAATTTTACTACACGAGTTTCTGATCTCGCGACCGTCATCAGGTAAAGGGTGGAGATTTCCACATATTATTAAAAATAATTAACTTTTTTCTCCTTTATGTTTTTCAATGTTAAATATTCTCGATATCTCGACATTCTCTATTTTGTGTGTTACCACATTACAACCAAAAACGTTCGCGGTATTTCCTTCTTTTTATATATATATATATATATATATATATATATATATATATATATATATATATATATAAAGATATCGATCGGGAAGCTTATCATTTCTCAACAGTTTAGAAAAGAATCTGCAGTGTTATAGTTCCTTACATGGCATCTCAGCTTCACTCACTTTCGCACGGCCGTAACCTAGCTTCCCTGTGGTTTTCTATAAATATTTCCATCGTAATTTTCTGACGAATATTTCTCTTTTGTATCTAAACTTTATGAATCTAAGTACAGTACTATATTGGTCGCATTTTCAACATTTTTTTATTCATTTCACCCCAAGAAAGGCTATAATTCCGCACGAACGCAGGATGTTAAAGAGTGTTCAAGGGTTAGAGAAAATATAGAATTTGAGGAAATGACAAAAGTAGAACAGGGTTCAGGGAAACGGAAGATGGCGATAAACTCTGCGCTTGAAGATGGTATCAAGGAAGCAATCATAGATGTAACCATAAGTTATATGCTAGTAATTTCTTCTGTCACACTTCTCTCTTGTGGAACACTTTCCTTTTTTTGTGTTTTATTTTTTGTTTTTTGCCTTCCTGCCAAATTTGATTTTCAAAATATTAAATGCAATTGCAAGCTTCACCTATTTTCTTAATTTATGCGCTTTCAGTTTCATTTAATATTTTGTTCTCTCGCCTTAAAAGTGTTTTCACATTTTCTCTTATTCTTTCACGTTTAGTAACCTGTTTATTCATCGTTGTATTGTAATGGTTAAAATTCAGATATAACTGTACATAAATAATGAAGCCTTATATTGTTAATGAAAAATAAAACTGTAAATAAAACTACGTTTTAGCCATTTTTAAATTACTTTCATAATTTCTTATACCCTGATTCCCGTCTCCCTTCCATGTTGTTTTTTTTTAATTAATTTATTTCCAGTACTTCCGTTTTCAAAGTTGCCATCCGTTATCATTCAGCGACCAGAACCTCTAAAACCTTCAGTTTTTCAAACATTGTTTTTCGCATTTTAAAATGAAACGGAAGCTGACAGGATTTTAATATATCGGACGAATAACTTTTCTTCAGGAATACTCTAGAAGCCATGTAACATTGGATCATTTAAAGCCGTGTCCAATTTGCCATAACTACAGAAATGCAACGATATTTTCCATATAACGCCCCTGATTTATTGTCGATAAGTGAACAATCAGATACCTCGATCGTTTTGTATTCCCTCCAATAAATACTCCAAGCCCGATTACATTCGGCACGCTGTTTAAGTATCCGCTCCCGGGCTGGAAATCCAACCCCTGCCGGTCAACATTTCAGGCTGACCTGCATCAAATATGAATATATACAAGCAATCTACAATTCACCGACTCGGACGAAATTTATCTACCGTTTATCGTTTTCCTTCTTCCTTTTCTTATTTTATAATAACTCTTTTTTTCTTCTGTCTCTGTGTATATGCATATATGTGCGTGTTATCCTGTATTCGACCATCATCGAAGAAATCGGAGAGTAATTTGTAGCTATCTAAAACACACACCGATCGATTCTTGCAAGAGAAATATTCGCGAGATGTTTGTTTGCATTAAAAAAAAAGAACAGGAATCGATCTAGACGGTCGAAAGACTTTTGTGTGTTCTATTATTTTTGTTTTTCCTTTCATTTTTCTCTTCATCATGGTTGATAGTAAACTTTTTCAAAATCCCTATCCATTTCTTCCCCCCGACTACTCAACTCTATCTGTATCTTTGTCTGTTAACTGATTTTAAACTCCCTAGTCCATTCTAATTTGAATGCATTCATTATATATATATATATATATATATATATATATATATATATATATATATATATATATATATATATATTTAATACATCCATCTATCTATCAATACATATATATTTACTTCTCATTTTTTACATATCTATCTATCTATCTATCTATCTATCTATCTATCTATCTATATATATATATATATATATATACACTACTCACTTTTAATACATATCTATCTATCTATATATGTGTGTGTGTGTTTTTTACTCACGTCTATCTGCATCTTCATCTGTTTTTAAACACACCGATTTCGATCTAATTTAAGTACACACGCACACACACACACACACACACACACACACACACACATATATATATATATATATATATATATATATATATATATATATATATATGAATCATTTCCTTCTCTCCCCTGTTATGGGTAAATATAGGGACAGTCTGGGTTCTATAATCTTGGATGGCATATGGTCTAGGAGAAAACAACTCTGATTTCAAAACATGCAAAGGGTCGTTTCAGGACCTTGTTGCAGGTAGTGTGCTTGGTCTTTGTATTCGACCCTTCAAAAAGTGTGGGTGGCTCTGCACAAACATTCACCACTATAATCAAATTTCATGTGCTGGTGTCGGTTTCCTAGGAACTGATCTGCTTGACCCTCATACGTCGTGTCGAAAGTATATATATATATATATATATATATATATATATATATATATATATATATGTGTGTGTGTGTATGTGTGTGTGTGTGTGTGTGTATGTGTGTGTGTGTGTGTGTGTGTGTGTTCGTGTGTCACGATCACGGATCCCGTGATAAGGGTCGTAGAATCACCACATGTACTGCAGTCGCAGTAGAAGTTGTGTTTCGTGGGGAAGATACCCTGACGTTGCCCAGACTCTCTCCATGCCGGTTTGAATTCAGAGTTTTCCTTCTCCTAAACCGGTTGAACCCAAGACTATACAAAAACTAGAATAGGACGATTCCCAAGGGCATTAGTACGTAAGTTAATCTAATGGATCCGACTTGCTGTAGAACTCATCTCTTCGATTCTTCAATCGGAGACGTTATCCCATACTCCTCGTCATATATATACAGTAGCAGCCATAATATAAGGAATGGAAACAACAAAGACATAAATATGTGTATTACTTAAAAAGTAATGCATGATTAGCAATGAAAGTGTTACCGAATAAAGATTAGGGTCTAATGCATCAATATTATACAAAGTTACAAAAATTTACATCAAACTCATTTAAAAACATTGCTATTACACTCATAATATATTTTGTTCAGTGTTTATTGGTTTCTTTTCATACAGAAGGCTTCGAGAACTTGAAGTTTGGGTTTATTATTTTCATGGTTAATTATAATAGTGCCATATGTCTAACATGCTTGAATATATCTATATAAATAAAGTGCAGTGTACGTGTGTCCGTCCGTCCGTCGTTTTTTCGATTTCAGTAAATCATAATCTATACTAACAGGTAGTAACTATTGTAGTTACACGCGATTAAAAATTAAATAAATAACTCATCTAAAGTTAAATTTAAATATCAAAGAGCGTGAAAGGTTTAAAATCAATTCTATATTGAATTTTTCAGTTTAATTTCGCGTTCACTCGCAATTCTTTTTCTTTTTCTAGCACGCGTGCTATGACGTGTTCGAAATATTACATAGTACGGGTTCCCTAAGGTCTTTTAAGATTGATTTTATGTGAAGCGATCATAGAGTATGGTCATTTTAAAAGGAAATAAAAATGGCGCGCAAATAAATATAAAGAAACTGCAGAAATTAGGTGTGTATACAAATAAAGATTATAACCAATTGAGGTGTCGAATAAAGATAAATAATTTTAATATTTTTAAATTTTTATAACTTTTACGTGCATTGCTTACGTAAACAAACCCAATCTGATTATAATGAAAAAAGTCACAAGAATTAAGAGGTTTTTTCACTTCAAACTTTCATGAAACTTGAGAAACAATTAAGGTGCTCATCTCTATATGACTGATGAAAATTCGGCCTGATACTCTCCAACGGGGTTTCACTGGATTTTTTTTACGTGTATTTGCTTAAGTAATAAATTACATTTTTGCTTCACGTTTTAAAATCTTTTTAGATTAGTGTGTTTCAAACATTTTTTTATTCTATTACATGAAAAATATGTACACTTGAGGCATATTTCTAGAGTACAAAAATAGGTCTCTCCTCCGCAACTATTAAGGAAATAGCCATCTAACCACATGAAAATATATATTATGTGATTTATTCTTTAATGGCTCCTCGAGGTGTAATGGTTAGCAAGCTTGTTTCACTAGACCAGTTACGAGTGAGTAGTGAGTTCGATCCTCATTGGGTACCTCCCCCCCCCTTCGGCGTTGTGCCACATTTAAGTTATGCTTGGAAAATCGCTATATATACATTCATGACTAGAAGAACGGCCGATAATTACGAGTGAGTTTAAATAATTCTAATGAAAAAAGTAGATATATATCTTTGGCAACAAAACACTCAAAATTGATTTATTTTTGACGATAAATAATGCAGGTTTTGGGTTATATAGAGATGACCACCTTATTTGTTCCTCAAGTTTCAAGTGAAAAAAAAGTCTTAATTCTTGCCATTTTTTCTAAAATAATTTCACATCAAGCAAGGTTATGAAGCTACTAAAACGCGTTTTTTTTTGTTGAATGTGAGAAGATATGAGAAATATAAAACGTTATTAATCCTTTGAGCCCTGATCACTGCTTTATCGGTGGTAGAGAAAAATGACGTAATGCCCTGCCACCGGTTTAACAGTGGTAGAGAAAATGACGTAATGCCCAGCCACCGGTTGAACCGAAAAATGATGTAATGAACGGTTGAACGGTAGAGAGAAAAATGATGTAATGCCCAGCCACCGGTTGAACGGTGGTAGAGAAAAATGACGTAATGCCCAGCCACCGGTTGAACGGTGAAAAGAGTAATGTCCAGCCATCGGTTGAACGGTGGTGAAAATGACCCAGCCACCGGTTGAACGGTGGTAGAGAAAAAAATGACGTAATGCCCAGCCACCGGTTGAACGGTGGTAGAAAAAAAATGTCCAGCCACCGGTTGAACGGTGGAAGAGAAAAATGACGTAATGCCCAGCCAATGATTGAACAGTTGTAAACAAAAATAACTTAATGCCCAACTATCGGTTGAACGGTGGGTAAACACTTGTAGATATTTTTAGATCCACAATGAAACATTACATAACTATGCGAATTTTGACACAGAAGATCAGGCAGGAGGTTTCAAATTGTTCAGGAACGCAGGATTCAAAGGGTAAAGGAGAGAGACTAATACAAGAGCTGCTGAAATTATGTTTAGGATTGATACTGCATTTAAATTTTGGAAAGGTCAAAATTGACTGAAATCCTGAGAAGCCTGAAGACAATTCCACAAGCTAGCACTGCGAGAAAAAAATTGCGCCATAGAACCTAAGGTTACATCTAACATTTCCAACTCTAAAATGATGATATCTTGACGCCGACCGAGAACTGTGCTTAAATTCGTAAAGTCAAGGTACCAAAGAGGAAAAACTCAGCAGAACAATTAATATGAAAATATTTATAGACAAGGCACAATGAAGCCACTTTACGGCAAGGAGGATATGACTGCAGCCGAGATGCAAGGTCAGGACTGATATCATTGCCGATTCTTTGAATTTTATCAAGCATGCTGGAATACATAGCAGAATCATCGAACCAAACTTGAAAAAAATATGCACAAATATATTTCCTAGCATGACACAGCGAACCAACTTTCCTAGCATGACACAGCGAACCAACTTTCCTAGCAGCAGACCTACCAATTGGCAAAATAAAATCTTTTCTCTTCATATCAGCGGAAAACCCTGACCTTAAAAGTTCAAAGGAGGTTACCATACAGCCATGCTGGCGGAAGGCAAAAAAGCTTCTCTCAGACGATCAAAAGAGAGCAGTTTTGTGTTCGTTTATGAGTCGGGAAATGGGATCTAAACATTCTTTGGATCATTGCATTTTTTTTAAGTTCATATAAGCTTTCGTATATAACAAATAACTTGTGTGTCTTTTGACAAATTAAAAAATATTTGATCTGAAAATTTGCGTTTTTCAAGTTTTTTGTCAGATGCCGATTAGATGCAAATCCGAAAACGAGAGAATATACTATTAGCATTATCTCGTATGTTACATGAACTGCCATTAGTTAATCTTACTTCTGTCGCATACAAAAGTCAGCAGAGAAACAACGGCATCTGCTCGCAACCACACTTAATTATAACCTTCCATTCTATCGAATATCTCTTCGTTTCTATTCAGGATATCGTGGGATAACGCACTAAGAATGTATAACAGTGCATTACCCCATCACTTACTGTACCTAAAATGCATTTATTATCCAGCTGAAGAAAAAAAAGGGGTGGAAAATGACCTACGTCTGTGTAATTAACCAGATGTTCAGAACCGCTGTTTCGATTTGGTTTGGATTGTTTTACGCCATATCAACCTCAATGGGTTATTTAAAACCGACATTTTTTTTATTGCTGCTAATATTTTTTCAAAAAGTATTTCTGGAAATATTTTTCCCAAAAATGTATTGCTGGTAATATTTTTTTCCAAAAATTATTACTGGTAATAATATATTACTGGTAATATTTTTTTCTTCGAAAATTGCTGATAATAATATTGTTTACAAAAATGTATTGATGGTATTAAAACCTATTTTTACACGTTTTTACCCCAGATTGGAGGTTAATTATTTGCCCATAGCTGGAACCCTGACAGGTGCTACCACCCCGGATCACGGGAGACCTGGGAACAACAGTAATTAAGAGATGGTTCGACGCTCCTCAAAACCTCCTGATCAGAGTCCTTGCTGTCGGATATAATTTACCACCATACCCAGGACGCGGATGTAGTTTATCGTCTTACCTAGGACGCGGATGTAGTTTATCACCATACCCAGGAGGCGGATGTAGTTTATCGTCTTACCCAGGACGCCCGATTTTTCGGCCGGAACACTTTTGTTAAAAACTCAAATTGTAAAGATACATATGCCATTATTTTATGTTATTGTGAGTATCACATGTCAGTATCATATGTAATATTTTGATATTTTAATATTTAGTAACTGAATTAAGAAAAAAATGAGTTACCTATTTCAAATTTCAAATCGGCTCTCAGGGGTTTGATGAAAGGGAAATCATAATATTTTAAACTGAGGCATTTAAGAAGAGGATCTTAAATGCATCAGTTTAAAATAATATGATTCCCGTTTAATGAAACCCCTGAGAGGCGATTTGGAATTCTAGTCGGATTTGTTGCATTTCTCTAATATGCAAGTACATTGAGAAAAGTATGAAGCTATCTCATTCCCCATCTATGGGCTAAATAGTAGGAATTGTATATCCCCACAAAAAAAAAAATCATTACTATTGTAAAAAAAAATTCTTAATGTGTTAACCATTGGCAAAATAAAGAATTCTTCTTCCAATCTGTAATTAATATACAACTCGGATTATCAACATTAGAAGATCTATTCTCCATAAAGGAACTGTTAGCAATTAGACGGCTTTTATACAGAGTGGTTAGTGTTAAGAAAAGGTTAGGCCGGGATAGAACACTATTATTACACAATTCGTTCGACAATAAAAAAGCTTATACAGTTTAAAATGATGCGAGCATAGCGAATTGTTTTTCGCTGCGAAAGCGAGACTGGCGTACGGAGTTCAAATCCCATCTGGAGCCCGATGTGTTCCATTTTTATTTAATTATCATAGTCAAACCATAAATACAGAAGTTAATGGTACGAGAGAATAGATTTTCTTGCCTTGATTGTCAACTAGTCTACGAGAAGTATTATTATGGATTCTAAACAGCTGCGAATGAGACATAAAACTCCAACCCATTAAAATCTACTTGCTTAGTGAACCTCAATAGCAGTGTTTTTGTGTTAAGGATGTTATATATATATATATATATATATATATATATATATATATATATATATATATATATATAAAATGTGCGCAAATATGGTGAAAAATAGGAAAGAACACGTCAGGTACATAATCCGGAGTTCGTTAGTATTTTATTTTATTTTTAAGAAGACAGTGCTCCATACAGAAGTATAGGTTTGATCCACCTTTATTTTAATAATTATATCGGCTCTCGTTTTTGAAACATGAGAACTCTTATGTAGCGAAGGAATCATATTTTTATATATATATATATATATATATATATATATATATACATCTTTCTGTATACATATATATATATATATATATATATATATATATATATATATATATATATATATATATATATATATATGTATATAGAAGCATGTAAGTCTATATATATATATATATATATATATATATATATGTCTATATCTATATATATTTGTTTGTGTATATATATATATATATATATATATATATATATATATAAATAAATTAAATTTTAAATTTTTCACATTTTTATTCTCGAAATATATCGACCATATTTCCGAATTCTGTGCTTTAGTTTTCAACTGCATCTTTTTGTTTTATAGAAATGTTCATTATTTTTCCCTTGTATTCTCTCGCTTGCTCTCACTCTCTCTCTCTCACACACACACACACACTCTCTCTCTCTTTCTCTCTCTCTCTTTCTCTCTCTCTTTTCTCTCCTCCCCTTCCTATTCACTTGTTATGGATTTTTCCCTCAGCTTTTCTGGTATCTTCACCATTCACTCTCTCTTTCACTCTCTTGATTAAACCTTGATTTTTCTTTCTCTTTCCCACCCCCCCGTTTTCGTATGTCATTTACTGTTTCAATCCGTACCTTTTATCCACTGTCATTGGCTTATTACACCAACCCCATCCGTCGACGAAAGATTCTATTTTTGACCCAATTGTATTTGCCATTACCAAGGCAGTTGGCGTTTTGCCATTTGGTCGATATTTAATCAGGAATATAAACTGTGGGATTCACTATGTTTCCCAATATACACTTGCCTATTTCTCTCCGTAGCACACACTCACATACACACAAATACTCCATTTCACACAAGCCTATACACAGAAACAAATGCACACGATATACATATACATATATGTGTATGCGTCCGTGTGTGTGACTGAGTCAGTGAGTGAGTGAGTGCGTCCGAATTTAAAGAATGCGCGACGCCAGTGAATACGTTGTAAATCAAATCAAACACGCCATATCCGCAAGTCACACATGTACACATAGCTAGCCAGCTTGCTAGATAGATAGATAGATAGCTAAAAAAAGTTTTTAAGAAAATGTGGTTACAGAAAAGATGGATATATGACCCAAAATATAACCAAACATGAATATTCTTTTTGGAAGGTGTTGAAACTTGACTAATGCATGGAATAATAATGCAACACAAAATGTACTTAGAACAAAATGTATTGAAACAAGAAAGTGTACACAATATTTACATATAGTCTTTTGTATATTCCTGGTAAGACCGTTCCTGGAGAATGTTTTGACTGAGTCGCAGTCGGGCAGAGTCTCTGGTTGAATCTCTTGATTCCTCTCTCTCTTCCCGGTACCAACCATATTTATATGGTCGGTACTCCACTATGCAAATTAGGTGAATCCTACCACAACAGAAGGTATACTTAATTAGACCAAGAATTATTCATGACACTATCATATATAGAGAGTGTGACGGATAAATTGTCGTTTAAAAAAATGAAAATCACACTGACATTTCACTTTAAAAGATGTATTTACCAAAATCACACACATATTTTGAAATACAGAGTAAACGTATTCAAAATCGCCATTGACTTTAATCACAGCCTTCAGAAGACTTCGGAAACTCTTGCAACTCTCCTGGGCAGTCTTTTTGTTTAAGTTGGTGATAGCTTTCATAATCCTTGCTTTCAGTTCATATTTGGTCCCCCCGTGGAACGCCGATAAACTAAATTGGCGTCATGGATAAGACGATAAACTACGTCCAGCAGCATGTCCCCTGAAAAGGAGGTTTCGAGAAGTGTGGAACCACTTCTTAATTGCTGGTGTTCCCAGGTCCATCCTGACCAGGGGTGGTATCACCTGTTAGGGTCCCAGCTATGGGCAAATAGCTAAACCCCAAACAAGGCTCAAAATTCTATGAAAGTGCAAAACTAGGTTTTAATACCAGAAATACTTTGTGATAAAAATTATTACCAGCAATATATTCTTGGAAAAAAAAAAAAGAAAAAGATTTTACCAGCAATACATTTTTTTAAAAAAAGATATATACCAGCAATAAATTTTTGAAAAAAGAAATAGATATTATCAGCAATACGTTTTTTGGGGAAAAAATATATTACCAGCTATAGTTTTTTTTGTTTGTTTCTTTGTTTGTTTATTTTTTGTGGGTTTTTTTTTGGAAAAAAAACATTACCAGCAATAAACGATTTGTCGGCATTAAATAATTAATTGAGGTTGATGTGCCGTAAAACAAACCAAACCAAATCATATTTGGTGTTACAACTAGACTTGAGGGTCTCTTGCTCAAATAGCAGCACAAGCATAATAATCAAGGGGATTGCAGTCTGGGATTTAGATGGCTATAATGAAGGGGGGTGTAGTCGCAGAAATTGTCTGACATCCATGACTGGTTTCTCCTGCTTGTGTGGCATGGTTTAGATTCCTGTTGTCAAATATTTGGCATTCCAAGAGATACCTTCTAGACTCAGGGCAGCACTACTTCCTCAAGGCACTTGATGCGGGCATCCGAATTGAGCCTAATGTCCTAATGAAACTATAACGTCGCTATCACAATTGATCGTTTTAAAACGCCATCGTAGTCACCATTAAAATCTTTCCGAATCCTCTGCACTCTTCTCAGATTGACATCCAAACACACTGAAATGTTCATATTGGAGATTCCAGAGCGAATGCCAAAGAGCACATCATGCCATTTCTAAATGTATGGACGAGTGAATTGCGTTTTCTTTTTCTAACAAATGATGCCCAACTAACCCTACTATATTGTGCAGTCGACAAAATAAAAAAAACAAAAAAAAACAACGCGCATGCGCGAAATTATTAATAAAAAATGGCGACAATTTACCCATCGCACACTGTATATATACTTGTCGATCCGTAATGTGTATATATGCAGCTATACATATTAAAAAAAATCAAGACTGTAGCATTAACATATTGCTGCTGCAGAAAGCTGTAAACGACGCTCTTGTAGCCGCTGCTAAAAGTATAATGGAGGCTTATTAAAAAGACCCAGATCATAGCAGTTACTGGACCATACTTAAAGAAGTCGGACAGTATTATCTCACATCTTATTGATGTATCTTTTTACTTAGTCTATTTTTAGTTATTTAGAAATGCGGTATCTCAGAATATGGTCAACAAACTCAACGTTGTTGCATATTTGGTAATACGGTAGACCAAATGTGCTAGGTTAAAGACCCATTGTTTTGCACTGAGTTCTACATTAATCAATCATGCCACAAGGTAATGCTTCATCGTTGGATAAGTACTAGTTTAGTACTTCAACATGTGAAAATTTAAATATGAGAGCGAAAGAACCGGTTCCTCAAATTAAGCATTGGGGATGTATCATAATTTGACTTTCAAACTAATATATAAGACTAAATATATATATATATATATATATATATATATATATATAATCAAATAAATCCTTTTAACTCATATGTGGAATAGGCTATTTCACCAGACGACGTCTATCGAAATAAGTTATTCCCCATTGAGGAAGACAGATTTGTTTGATTATAAATTATATTACTTTGTATAAATTAAATAAAATCCATCGAGTTCTTTTTGTAGATAAGTTCTAATATATTCATATTGCTATAACCCACTTTTGATTATATACCAACGTTTTTTTCACTATATATATATATATATATATATATATATATATATATATATATATATATATAGAATATTATTATTATTATTATTATTATTAACACAGCCAACCTTAATAAATACACTAAATGTATAAAGATAACTTTAAGTACTGGTTTATTAAAACAAACCACAGACAAGTGTACATGTACCTGCGTACTCACGTTACACACACACACACACACACACACACACACACACACACACACACTCACACACACACATATATATATATATATATATATATATATATATGAAAAAGTGAATATAAATATAAATAAATATATATATATGTATAATTATTTATATATTATATACTTGGTACTTATTAGAAAGCGCTCAATATCAGAGATAGAGCTAACATATTTGGTTGGATAGATGTGAGTTTGTGACCCTGGGTTTCACAGTTTGTCTGACGATCCTTTAAAGCGTGAAACAGGGTCACAAACTCACATCTATCCTCCAAATATATATATATATATATATATATATATATATATATATATATATATATATATAGATAGATAGATAGATAGATAGGTAGATATATGGCGGGGTCCATTCTTCGTGGGCGAACAACAAATGAATCGCAGTAAAATAAATAGGTGCTCAGCATTTATGGACATGCATGTATCTTCAAAGGCCTGAAGGAGTTTTGCAAACTTTTAGATGTATGGAATATGTAGTTGAGCCATTTTGCTAGTGTGGTCGAGGATGAATTGCCACATGTTTACGCGACCGAACACATGGCCTTCGCTACTGCATGAGACAAAGCCACAGTGGCAGGTAAGTCTATCATTGACAGCAGCAGAATGTTGCCAACTTTCTTTACTATTCAATAGTTCAACATTATATATATATATATATATATATATATATATATATATATATATATATATATATATATATATATATATTTTTATAATTGTTCTTTTTTAAAATATGATTCCATCGCGACACAGAAATTTCTATGATTCAGAACTTAAACTAAATTTATAAATTTAATTATAAAAATTAAACTTAATATTTCTTGTCACATTCCATTGTCAAGCAATGCTAGGAATAAACTTTCTAAGAAATTTACTTAATTTATAAGCGCAAACAATCTTAATATTTTGTGTTTTAAGGTTAAGGCAAATTCATTCTATTTTGATTAGCGTTGTTTGGCTTTTATTTTCCGTGGACAACTTATGTATGAAATGTATTTTACATACAAAGTCAGGTTAAGTTTGGGTGGGATGGGGCGTCTGCTCACAAACATAGGCATCCGTTATTCAGCGTGCCGTCTGGATTTTCAATGACACTCACACACACACACATATATATATATATATATATATATATATATATATATATATATATATATATATATATAAGGATAAGAGAGAGAGAGAGAGAGAGAGAGAGAGAGAGAGATGAATTGAAATATTGTTCTGTCCGTGGTTCTTAGTATACTTCGATTGCACCCGCTTCTGTGGGGTAAGAAGAAGAGTTCATAAACTGGTTGATTGCTCGTAGACACAAAAATATATTCTTATAAACTTTAAGGTATTTCCTGATTTACATTCGCATCGTTAATATGCAGCCAGTTCAGTTTCAGTCCTACAGTTGCAGAATTTTGGCACAAGGCCGGAGGAAGTGATTTTCTCTTAGCAGCTTAGATGGCGCTCCCAGTGAGGATTGAACTTACTACACAGTTGTAATGGTTCTAGCGAGACATACATGCAACCATTACACCACGTCGAGGGTCCTAAATGAGCTTAGAGTCCTTATCGGTAAATTGGCAGTTCCACTCCCTATTTCCCTCATTCTGTCTCTCCATTCCTCAACAATATTTTTTAAGCGTTTCACCTCAAGCAAGGCGGGAAGCCATTAGCACGCAAGGGATTACAGATAGTTGGAGCGAGAGAAAATAGGAGTGATAGAAGAAAGGATGAAGAGAAGGATAGGGGATAGATCAGGGCATTGGGAGACGTCGATTGACATTACATTTGCATAGTTGGACATTATAGCTATCAGTGTAACAGGAAAAGAGGAGGGAATTCCACAGGCGAGAAGAGCAAGACATGAAGCTATTGGGGTACAAGAGACGGCTACATTTAACAGTTTTGACAGTGAAAGAGTGAGAGAGAGATGCCAGCCCAGTTGAACGTTTAAATTCCTAAAGTCTAGGAACTAGCAAAAAGCAGCTCATCGGAGCAGTTACCGTGAAAGTATTTGTAAAAAGACAGAGAGAGGCGACGGCACATCTGTGAGAGAGCGACTACAGACGAGATGCCAGATAAGTGCCAATGACATTGCATATCCGTTTCTGGATTTTATCAAGGACCTTGAGACAAACAGAAGAGGCTCCAGACCATATATGGCAGCAATACTCCATGCAAGGGCGAATGGTTGATTTGTATATTTGAAAGATCGACTACCGAGAGAAAAATTTCCTGGCACGGCACAGGGAGTCAACTTTCCTTGCAGTGGACGAAGCTATTGACTCAATGTATTTGTTCCATCTCAGGTCAGCAGTCAATGTAAGACCGAGCAGTCGTAAAGAGGTGCTATCGTGGAGTTGAGTTCTAATGGCGGGGGTCGGGCTGGGATGTATCTCTGTGGTGAGTAATAGAGAGCAGTTTTGTTTGTGAGACATTAAAGTTAACCAGCCAATTCCTTCCGCGATTGGTGGTCTATATACAGCAAGACGTATTCCCTAAACATTAACTAAATTAAGTAATCTCACCTAACCGGATGTAATGAGGTAAAAAAAACGAGGAATGAATCTCAGGAGGAAGAGAGTTTATGGGAAATGAGCGACGTTATAAAAATCGATCGTGTTGATCTCATGAACTTGACGGCCATAGAAAACGCCGTACATATCCGTACTCTGACAGACCCACTAGTAAAAAAAAAACAACGAACAGCTTACTCAGATGTTGGTTGTAAATATGTGTTTTATCATGTGATGTGATGTGATGAATAAAAACAGGAAGTCAGAGAATCCACGGTAGAGAAAGAAAATAAAATTTAAAAAAAGCAAACAGGTAATAGTTAGATATCTGTGATGAAGCTTGAAAACAGAATTTCCAAAGTACATTTTCGAAGAAGGTTGGCAGAACCACTTCAACTGGAAAGAGCTCTACAATTTGATGTAATGGCTAACGAGAATAGTCTTGTTAACTCTTAAAACTAAATTAAAAAATTGCCGTTTCATGGGTCGATTTCAGTTGCGAAAAGACTACTCGCTACAAACATCCGGCAATTTGACGCTAAAATTCGGCGATTGCAACCCCATAAGAATGTCAAATTCATTCATATACATCTAACAATACTTATAAATGTAAAATAATGTAACAATTATCATAAAACTAAATTAGAATAAAATTATTCTGTGTTTAAAACCGTTTCTTTTTAATAAGTGTAGGAAATGATGGCCGTAATGTAATTTGGGGGGAACAATATATAGGTTTGATTACGAAACAAGGTTGCGTATTATGCGCGAGTAGAAGCATTTTTCCACAGTTTCAGCGCAATTTTAGGGGTGCGTATTATGGATAAAAGCGTATTATACATGGTTAATTACAGTATTTGTGTTGTATGTGTGTTTTTTTTTATTCTAAGGAAGATTTGTACGAAATTTCTTCTTAATAGAATGCATTCCATATTTTAAAAAACACAATATATATATATATATATATATATATATATATATATGTTTGTGTGTGTGTGCAAACATGTTATTTTTTAAAGTACCAACCAGATCTGTCTGTTAATTTTATCTTGTATCTTTCCAATTTCCGAATGTACTGTATATTCTGCTCGAAATTGTGAATAAAATATCCGAGTTCATGTGTTGTTGTTTTGCATTGAAGTTCTTTTGTCTATTTCCGTCATTTTCCAGATCCAATATGGCGTCTATGTGTTAGGTTGGCTTCTTTTGTCTACCTCCTGGTATTCTTTGGAAAGCTACTGTGAAAGCTGATATTTGGTGTCCGACAGATGATGCTAAAAGTGGATAATAACTAAATTAACATACGAAAGAAACGGACTAAGTTTCAAATATATTTCTAGAAAATTTTCCTTCATCTTTCGGTTTAAAATTGTTATAATATTTGGGAACATTCACTAAAACGGAAAGGACATTTGTCTCGCTCATTATTGTTAACATTATTCTATGTCTGTAGAGGACAGACACAAATTACAGGGAAGATATGGCCAATACTGTTAATGAAATTTTGTTTTGTAGTACCCTAAAAACGGCTTAATATATTGGTCATTTCTGAAAGGACAATTTCAAGATAAGCCCATCGATCACTGAAAGCATTTATTTCAACAAGATTCCAATGTCTATTCTTGCAAAAGAAGACAGAAAAAGCAACTATACAGAACGGATTATCTAAAAGTAAATGCCTAAACTGGTCGTGCCAGTTTTGATTAAATCCAAACAATCAAAACTTGACAACTTCGGGTTAAGACTATGTCAGACAACCTATTCCTGATAATATTCTATTTCTCTCATTATTTTTCTATCTCATTCTTTATCTCAGTCTTTTATTATATATATATATATATATATATATATATATATATATATATATATATATATATATGATTATTTATTCGAAAATTATAACATAAATATGGTTATTTTTGTAGTGATTTTATAACATATTTATGTTATTATTTTCGAATAAATAATTTTATTTCTCTACTCTGTATCGATAATTCTTTTAAAAACAGTATTTTTTGTTATTGGAATTTATTCCGTATATACCAATCCTATACTTGGATATATATATATATATATATATATATATATATATATATATATATATATATATATATATATAGTCCTGATGATTGCGTCCTGACGATTGCGTCTAGCTTGAAAACAGCCTGTCGCCTCTGAGTGTTGACTTCAGGGTTCACTTTTATATTTATATACGCTCTATCTCTATCCTATAAATATAACACACCTTAAAACTATATATATTCATATATATATATATATATATATATATATATATATATATATATATATATATATATATATCCGTCTCTTCATCTGTTTTTGTCTATCTATTCACAATATCTGAAGATTGCTAGTGTCCTGAAATTCACACTCATGCTGCAGTTTTAATTTCTACGTTCACGCTATTTCGTTATCTAAGACCGTGCAGTGCTACAGGCAAAAGTTTGATATTTTTAGATTTATTTTGCAATGTAAAAAGTAAAGTTTCAATATGTACAATGGCCATTTTTTTATTTTTCTGTCTTTTTCCCTGTCTCCTCTTACAAAAGAAATACATTTTGCCAAATTAGGAATAACTTGTATGAGAAATATCATATTGTGTTTTCAACAGTACGTCTTCAGTACATTTTTTTGTGATTGCAAAATGGGACAGAAACTGGATTCAGATCAAAAGAATCATAAAAAGTAGAATTTCATTTAAACTTTCAAAGACTTGATATATCCTCTAATGCGTAACTCAAAAAATCACCTTTTAACAAGAGGACGATACAAAACACTCTTCTCGTCGATGTCAAAATTACCTGGAGACAAAAAAGGACAACATTTTGGAAATTATTAGATGATCTTCCTAATCTCTTAAATTCTCTCGCATTGAATTCGAATTGTGTGGATAAGGTGAGTTCGAAGAGAATACCTAGATTTGTTTTAGTGCTTGAAGAATGCATGTTGTGATCTGTGTTTATATTTATTGACTAGAAATTTATAAGATTATTTTTCTTAGTGTTATTTGGTAGACGTTTACTTTTAGATTATTATCAATGCCATATCAATTATTGCATGTTTTTATTTGGCAAGTAAATTCAATTCAAATGTTCAATATTGTTTTGTTTATTTACAAGATAAGGTGGCATTGTTTTATGTATATATGTATGTCAAATATTTCCTTTAAATAATAATTAACTTATAGATAAGAACCTACTATATTTCTAGTTCATCAAAAATAAAAAAATTTTAATTATGAAATTAAATTATAATATATTAAATTTATATTTACATATATAATTTATTATTAAATATAAAATGAAGTAAATACTTTATATTTATAGGAATACAGATATAGAAAATATTAATTAACTGACTCTTTAAGTATTTTTTTTATATTTATAAAAATAAGAATTAAATAAAAAATAGAAAGGCGAAATATATTGCCACTTAAGCCCAGTGCATGTTTAAAAATAAGACAGTATTTTAAATACCTGCTGAAAAAAAGGGAATTAGATGTCCATGGATAGACATCCCAGTCCCCCACCTTAATTTGGACGAATTTACAATCAGAAAACATTACTCTTCAAAAGTTATCTTAGAACCTGTCCACAATTAAATAATAATAAAAAAAACTCCACCAACAAAGTATTAAGATTGTCCACGCTAATATTATGTAAACCAACTTCTTAGAAAGTTATTCTAAAATCGCTTGTTAACGGAAAGAAACTCTGTATTGTAGATTAATTTTCTAAATTACTCCAGATTCGGAGTTTTCCGGTTTGAAACAGGATTTCTGTGCCGCAATGGAATCATGTATTAAAAAAATAATTATAATATTAAGCTCTACGAATCGTATTGAGCAGTGATTTTTAAAAATAGAAATTAAGACTCTGAATTTAAAATATCACTGTTATTTCCTATTATTTTAATATATTTTATATATATATATATATATATATATATATATATATATATATGATTATATATTGAAATATATTATCTTTTAGAAAGATTGCGAACAATTTGTAAAGCAGTCATTAAAAGTAGGTGGTGGTTTTATTGACGAAAACAAAATATGATGCTGTTGTATGCTAATTTTTATCAATATAAAAGCAACAATTAGTTACTGTAGTTATTGAAATTTTATCATTTACTTAAAAAAAATGCAAAATATCTGATGTTAGTGTGTTTTTAAATAGATGCAGGGGCACCAAACCTTTTCTTTTTGCCAGTAGTATATATATATATATATATATATATATATATATATATATATATATTTAAAATTTAGGCTGTACTTATGTATTGAGCACTGAACTTCGGATTGTTAACCTATCGCGCACAATTTCATAACTGAATCAACTAAGCTGTCAGATTCTCATACGTCGAAAGTCGGGAAAGTCCATTATATATATATATATATATATATATATATATATATATATATATATATATATGTGTGTGTGTGTGTGTGTGTGTGTGTGTGTGTGTGTGTGTGTGTATATATATATATATATATATATATATATATATATGACTAAATGATAAAATATAGTTTATATGTGTGCTATATTTAGGGTGAACGTGCACAATATCAGATATAAAAGTGTATGTAAATGTGGCTACTATCTGTTGTCTTGAACACAAGCATGAAATATCACCACTTGACCTCAGTGTCCACACACACACACACAAACACAAACACACATATATATACATATATATATATATATATATATATATATATATATATATATATATATATATATATATATATATATATATATATAATGAAGTAATTCATTCTTAAGAAACATTAAACTATTACTGTCTCGGACGTCAAGCTAGATTGCGAAATATATAACAATTTTAATTCAATTAATCGAACAAAATTAACAAGGAACATATGAAAATATGCAACTATTAATTACAATATATATACCAACAATTACTATGGGAATTCCTCAGTTACATATTAGAAAAAAATGACATATTGAGAAATAGACACAAATTATGTTTCATACAGTATGAAACATCATGTAAAAGAATGGACAATACTATCCTAGAGACATCTACGGATTTCGGAATTTAAATTTAAATGAATACACACACATACACACACATATATATATATATATATATATATATATATATATATATATATGTGTGTGTGTGTGTTCATGTGCGTGCATTGCCTCTCCGGGACTTGAACGCTATTCTTCTTTCTGCCATGTACTTTAAATAACATTATATCTTGATTACAATGACATATTTGACTTTTAAAAAATTTTTCTAATTGAAATATTTTATTCATTTTGAAGTAATTGTAATTCATTTCGTCTATATAGATAGATATTTTACTATTATAGTTGTGGGGTTGTAATATCCGTCGAGATCTTTCAAGGTTATTTGTGTTATTTTCTATTTTTCTTTTCGCTTTTCTGATTTTATTTAAAGCTTTCACGTTCATACTATATATGAAATAATAAGTATAGTGATGGATTTTTAAAATACGTTCGAAATCTTTTTTCTTCCTCCTGTAGATACTGACTTATACGAATTCTAATTGCTCTTAAGTAGAAACCTATACTTTTTTCTGGATTTTATTTTATTGTTTCTATTTATTAACTAGAAATTTATGAGATCATTTTTCGTAGTGGTCATTTGGTAGGCATTTAGTTTTAGATTATTATCAATGCGATATCAAGTATTACACTTTTTTTATTTCGCAAGTAAATTCACTTCAGATGTTCAATATTGTGTTTTTTGCTTACACAATAAGCTGACATTGTTTTATGACTACATATGTGATTATATATCAGAGATATATTTATTCACATGCTAAAACGTTCTGGAACAATGATTCTCAAGAAACAATCTAGCTATATGCGTTTTACATTTTGAGATATCAAACGCAACACAAATCCCAAGAAACATAAAATTTATATACTTCCAGAGTGTAAAATTCTGTAGAACTATCTCTAAGTGCCTGTTAAGTGTCACTTTCTTTAATAATTTCTTGTTGTTCATATACTTCTTCAATGGTATTCACAGCATACTTCTATATAACTCCATATTCTTTGCCTCAAATCTCCTCTTCCTCAGTGAGGTAAAATCTAGCCTTCACGTCCATATAAAGGAGGGATCTTTCATAGAAGTTCAGCATTATTTCTTTTTGCAACAAGATTTCCTCTTATTTCGAATATTTTATTCAGATTCTCGAAGGCAACTTCCACTATTCAAATAGATACTTAGACTTATGTGCCATGTTTTCCATCTCATGTTGTAATACTTCCATATAGTTCAATTTCTTTTGTAGCTTGAGTTTTGTAATTTTCCTCTTGCTAACGATAATGAATTATATTTTCCTACAATCGATGGTTAGTCCTTTCTTCTTGCTATCCCTTTCATTCTGTGTTTAGGATCAGCACGGTGTAATCAGTATATGGTATGTCGTTAAGGTTGTCGGCACTAACAATAAATCCTCGTAGAACATCTCAAACACTTAATATGGTCTCACTGTATAACAAAAAAAAAACATCACTTTACACCACATTTGGTTTTCCTTTATTTGATTAATGTATTTTCTACCCGTATGAAGTCGTCTTTTTCCCAGTAAATATTCTGGATTTCATTTTATTTCCGAATAAACTATTCGAGGAAGATGGCGCTTTTAAGCGAAACTGAAACGAGATTTATGCTTAAGATAATCAAAGAGACGGTGAAAATCACTGGGACGAATAATTAGAAAAGACAACTTGGAGAATCTGATACTCACCGGAAATATTGAAGGCAACGCAAGCACAGTAAAAGTGTAGGTAAAATACTTAATGGACATAAGTAAATGGATGGCAGAAAATGAACTATAAAGGAGAGCAAAGAGACAAACTTCTCCTAGAGCTTAGGAGAGCCTTTTTAACCCACCTTCTGAAAGGAAAAAATACATGAAACAAATAATATCAAATCAGTTGAAATTTGATTTGCGAATTCTCATGCTGAAGACATCTCGTCACACTGCAAGTCAGGTGAGGTTTCATCGATCAAATGAAGAATGAATTTTAGTATAGTCAATATTTTTTCCATCATCTTTCTTTGCTGGTTTCAACTGCTGCAGATTGCAAACTGATGTGACTTATTTTCTTGCTGTTTATTACGATCTTAAGTAAGTTTATTTAGTATCTGCTACTGATTAATTCCTGACACCAGAATTATATTATCGCTACATTCATATCTTGGTGTTCTTCCTCTACTTGATTTTATAGTTATGATAGCTTCAAGACACAAGTGGGCCTTTCACAAGATCTATTAATGTTTATAAATATTTTCAAGGATTCGTCCCGTATGTTATTGAAAACTGGTTACATTTTTAAAAAGGTGTCTTTTTCTATCAATTCGCCACTTTTTAGCCAACATCTTCCAAAATATCGCAATAAAAGTTTAAAAATCATTTGCACCTCTTTGTGTTACGTGATATGAAATGGAGTCTCCAGCTAATTGAAAAAAAAAACAAACAAACAAGTATTAAAAAAACATGATCTTTTTTTTTCTTTCTTTGCAAAGCAATTATGTAATGTCGATGAGAACTCTATTCTTATTTAAAATAATGAACGGAGGAGATTGACAGAGCGTACAAAATGAAATTGGTCATCATCTCCAAAAATATGATCCTCTGTAGATGTCAGAATTAGACTGGGAACCTGAAATATGTGTATTACGTGATTCACACCATAAGGCCTGATGTCAATACAGAATATTTGTTCTAAGAGGAGTTCATTGTGGTGAGAGATAAAGTCTTACGCTCATACTATGAGACACCAATATAAACTTTGCAGTATGTGTCATACTAAAAGAATAAAAAAGAACCAAATTTATCAGAAGGTTGACACAGAAATATAAAATCGGGTTCCCAATGATGTTCGTAGCTAAGTTCATATACAGGCAATCAACCAAGTTGGATATACAGAGGCAAAAACAACTGAATGAAGATAAGTTATATAAACAACCAACCCGTGAGTAAAATATGAGAGTCCTTCATACCTGAAATCAAAATTCGAAAAGAGTTCAAAGTTCAACGCACACTCGCTCTGATATTTATTTGACGTAGAACTGAAGTGAATAAATTTACACGTGGATGTTTTAGTTTTGTATTCTTATTTGGGGTAAATAACGTGACTTGCGTGTTCTTTCCGAGAATCTAAAGATTGATTCGGACTAGTGCTGTTCCCATTTAGACTATTTTAATGATGCAACCAAGTAATAAATTTTTAATTAATGAAATTTAAAATTCCGTCAAGCCACACAAATTCGACAAAAAATCATTTTGTTTATCGTTTTCACCTGATATTCACGATTGCTATTTATAATAGTTTTGACAGAAAATCTCTTAATAAAATTTAAAGTATTATAAAATAATTATTACAACGTTTCGGCCGTTGTACTCTCCGGCCTTTTGCAGGTGGTTGGAATGTCGAAATGAACTCATTATTTCGCTTACTGGGGTAGACTTTTCTAGTTCCACGTGCTATGTTGAATGGATGTCAGTTATCAGTTATCTCCTGTTAATTCCTCTCTCCAAGTTCTTCACCGTATTTGGGTCCTGTCACTGGATCTAACTAACGTCTTTATCCACTGTGCCATGTGTCCTCGAGCACACATGGCACAGTGGATAAAGGTGTTAGTTAGATCCAGTGACAGGACCCAAAGTGTGTGAGTTCAAAGGAAACAGCCCAACATAGAAATTGAAAACTGGAGATACTAGAATCAAGCAAGTACAACAGTTTAAATATCTAGGAATTGTTTTACCAGGGGACGGATTGTGCAACACCGAATTCCAATAGAGAATTGGGATAGAGAAAAATGCCTTTCAGGAACTAAGCAAAATACTAAGAAACATGAAAATTTTGTTAGAAACAAAGAAAAGAGTATTGAACTATTGCGTTAGATCTACTTTTGTACATTATAATGGAGAAAGTTGCCTTTCAGAAACTAAGCAAAGTATTAAAGAACAGAAAATGTTGTTTAAAAACAAAGAAAAGTGTACTGAACTACTGCGTTAGAGCTAATTTTGTATATTAGAATAGAGAAAGGTACCTTCCGTAACTTAGCAAAGTATTATGAAACAGGAAAATTTTGTTAGAAACAAAGAAAAGAGTATTGAACTGTTACATAATGTCACTCTTTCTTGATGGCAATGAATGCGGGGAAAATTTTCTCACAGAGGAAGAAAAAATTTGAAATAACATAAATATGGTTCTAAAGAAAAACGCTGGGAATACCATGGAATGAATATGAGATTAACGAGGAAGTTTTAGAAACAATGGAAACAAAGAGACACTTATATTTAACATTCGAAAACGATTTTAAATGTTCTAGTGTACATAATGATGAGCTTATGTGAATGGATGCGTTAAGGGAAAAAAAAAAGACAAATTTTCCTAAGAGCTACAAAAACTGGAAATTGTGGAGAGACATGATCACAAACGTCCTGAAGGTACATGGCGCATATAAGAAGAATGGGATGTTGTATTAATTACTTATATATTTCTGTAGCATTTATTCTGGATTTAATTGAAAATGAAAACTTAGGCACCACTTAGTGTGTATTGCAAGACCTGATACGAAGAATCAAAAAATATCTTGCCAATTTTACGAACTGATGGTTTAATCCACTATGCTATTGTCATTTGGGACAATCTAGAGTCTAGAAATTGGAGCCGTTAAACCAAAGGTCCAGTACTAAATAAAGAACAAGCGGTTATATTCTTAGACCTGGACAAGAGAACGAGAAAAATCTACGTCGTACATTAAATAAATGTTTCAGTTCGAAATTTCCTTTCTATGAATGCAAAAGTTGATTGTCTCCCTTTGGTTCAGTCGAAGTCATGAGGGCCACGTAACAGTCGGTGAGTGACATCTGCTCATAGAGTTTCCACGCGTGGAGGCAAGACGCGCCTGCCCGAACAAGTTGCTCTGTCGACCGCGGCGAAGACAGGCGTCACAAGCACACAGTAGTAGGGCATACAAAGAAAACAATAAACATAGCGGAAACCATAGACTTGCCCTTTTTTCCAGTGAAGAAAACTATTAAAATAGAACCTCTGTTTCCATTCTTTCAAACTGCTTCTTCATACATATATTATAGTTTTTTTCGCGTAGGACATAATTGTGAGAAATATGTATATATTGGTATAAACAATTGTTAAACAGTTATTCATGTCTGTTATTCCTTTATTTCAGATATTCTGTTCCGTCCATGTCTTAAGGTGTTACTTTAACTTTTCTTCTCTCAATAAATTCCTTCCCAATGCTTCCTCCTACAGACCACGTTCTGTCATCCACTTGCTTCAGCTAGCCATGTATGCCATGCGTTGTTTTCCTTTGTCTGTCTTTCCCTCTATTCGACGCCTGTGTATCAGATTCTCTAGGCCCCACTTCTTCAGTATGTGTCCCAGAAACTTCAGCTCTCCCTTCCTGATATTAAGTATAAGGCTATTTTGGATCCACTCTAAGACCTTATCGTTGCTCACACGCTCAGTCAATGATATCCTTAGCATCCTTCTGTAGAACCACATCTCCGTCGCCTCGATTGTCTTCTTCATCTTTGAGGAAATCGTCCAAAATTCGCTGCCGTAAAGAAGGACAGATATCACGTAACAGCTCAGTAATCTTTTCTTTAATTTTCAATAGTCTATCACAAATAGTACAATGCTTATAAATGGAGAAATGTAAGCTGCGAATAGTTCTATCTTAAGTGAATATTACCCGGATCGTCAATCCCCTGATGAAGGTAGAAATCATTCAAATGAAAACAACAATTATTAAGACAGTAGTCTTTTTAAAGTTGAACCTAGCAAATATCATTGGTAAAACATACATAAGATATCAGTAGTATCACCGTTTGAACTGTATGATTTTACATGGATGCCAATTGGTTTTCGTAATACAGAACAGATGTTCTAATCTTTCACAGAAATATTTCGTGTCTTGACATTTATATACTAATTCGGAAACAATATAACTGTCGCCAGTTCAAAAATGTCAGAGCATTTGAAACACCTTGACGAAGCATTTACAAGACTATCTGAATATGGACTGAGAATAGTATGAGTAAATTCAATGTAAATAGTTATAATCACTCATCTAACTATATATAACATTCTTTGCCTTCCGTTAGTCCGACTGTCTGCAATACATTGACCGATCGAAACCAAATTTTGGGGAAAGTGCAAACAGTTAAGGTGGGTAAAATGCACATCTGTTTTTACTAGGGTGCGTAGATTAGTACAATAAATGTTCAATAAAAATCGGAATTTGACTCCAGAAAGAAATATTTACGTATGGCAAGTTGTATGCTGCATACTCAAGAGTAAGAAAACCTAAGAATTTATTCTTCATTGTTATAAAAGGAGAAACAAATTTTCTTGAAAAAAATATTGTTTACTATGAATTACTCTAAAATTCAATTAAATAAAAAAAAAAAAATTAAACCGATGTATGATTTTTGTCAAAGTATTTTTTACAAACAAATAAGCTTATTCAAATATCATCGAATGTTTACGAAATTGAACGAAGCGTAGTGTTTGTAAATCTGGACAAAACTTTTAGCGGTAACTTCAACAATACTATGAGGATATGAAAACGTTTTTTAAAAATTTAGACTGAAATGGGCTCGGAATATCATACTTTCTATTACAAAGCATATAGTACAAAGCTCAGTTTTGTATCAGTTATTGCTATTATAAATATAAGCAGGTCCTGAAGATTTAAACCAATATCGTTTCTTCAATATTAAATTTATTAGCGAAAATATGACTTACAAATAAACGATGCTGCAGATTAATCATGCGCTTATTTAACATTTAAACATATTTCAAGGTGTAAATATTCAAAATGTGCCTAATATGTCAAGTCTTTGAAATGAATGCTGAATAATTGAAACATTTGTATGCGATTTGAAAAATACGTATTCCGGTGTGTTTTACATGGAAACGACAGGATGCATTAATTATACATGACAATGGAAATTAAAAACTGATTGACATGTTTGCATAGGCGTTTTTCGTATAACTTACTTGCCTGCGCAAGCTCGCACATGCGCAAGTGAACACACACACACACACACACACACAAGAAACTGGATACACTCGTATGGTTAGTAACTCGTAGGTTTAGTAAATCTTAGTTTCCTCACTCAATAAATATAAATCGTTTACAATTATTACTTATTACATTAAATAACAGATTTTTTTTCCAATATATATATATATATATATATATATATATATATATATATATATATATATGTGAAGATTCACAATATATATATATATATATATATATATATATATATATATATATAATATGTGAAAATATATAGAAAATAGGAAAGAACTGGTGAGGTAAATAATCCAAAGTCCCTTAGTATTTTAGTTATTATTTTTTAAAAATAGTGCTCGATACAAAAGTAGAGCATAAATATTATTATTTATTTAACAATATGATTCCAAATCGCGACATACTTTATGTCGCGATTTGGAATCATATTTTAAATAAATATTATATATATATATATATATATATATATATATATATATATATATATATATATTGGAAAATGTCTATGTGAATCAAAACTGCATGGTGAATATTGGTTTTACACCCAATACAGCTTTCGCACCAATATCTGGAAGTTGTATTGAGGTGTGAAAATGACAGTAACCAATGTGGCTTTGAGACATATTCAGCATGTTCTATCTATTTAGCTTTCACACACACACACACACACACACACACACACACACACACACACACACACACACACACATATATATATATGCACACACACTTAAATATATAGGCCAGACATTCGTTTTTGTTGTTCACTGAAGACGTTTGCATTTAAGATCAAAAGATGATTACAAGATAAGTGTTCATAACTACTGCTTTTATTTCATGATATTTACATTTAGATATGTTAAACATTTTAGGCGTATCACCTTTTATTTGAACTCACTTTTTTTTTAAGTGAGCAAGACTACTAGAACATGTGACTCACAGGATTTTGTTTTGTGGTCCAGGTTTTGTCTTTTTGATTGATTGTTAAAATATTACAAAGTTCTGAATGAGTACTCTTCCTTTTACCCTTGATTTTTCACCTGTAAAAACTGCATTTGTTGTTAAAAAGAATAAACCAGCATGAAGATGAGAGAGCCGTCTATAGCAGAAAAACTACCTGGGAAAAGAAGGAATATCGATCAGAACCACTTGACAAATAACGGGCATAACCAAGACAACAATTTAGAATCTCCAGAAAAATAAAGAAACTACAGGTGCACTGAGCAACGTTTCGACCAATGATAAGAACATCAGTTCCGGATAGAAGCCTGTGATAGTTGTGAGGGAAAACCCCAAATCAACTGTCAGTTACATTACTAACAACCTCCAAAGTGCAGGGTGAAGATTCCACAATAAGCCGCTCAAAGAAGACTTCGTGATTAGAAATATAGAGGCCATAGCACAAGATAAAAAACAATTAGCAGTAATAATCGGAAGGGCAGATTAGAATTTGCAAGGAAGTAAAGAGATGGACGCCATAAGTTCTGGAAGAAAGATTTATGGACTGATAAGACCAAGATTAATCTCTACCAAAGTGATGGAAAATCCAAAGCGTTGAAAAAGCAAGGATCTGCCTATGATCAAAATCATACAAGCTCATCTGTGAAACATGGAGGAGACAGTGTCTTGGCTTGGGTTTGCATGGATGCTTCTTGAACAGGCTCATCTAGATTTAGTTATTATGTAACTCGTGATGGTAGCAGCAGAATGAATTCAGATATATACAGAAAAAAAGTATGAAAAAGTATCACAAATGAAGAATACAACAGTTTGCTGATGTCAAGAAAGAACAGTCAGTGGCACAAGCAACAACTCCCACAGTGCAGAGATGAAGGTTTCACAATCCACTGATCGAAGGAGACTTAGAGATCAGAAAGTTTCAAACCACTCATCAGCAATAAGAATCTGAAGGGCAGATTGGCATTTGCAAGGAAGTACCGAGATGAGAGACAAAAGTTCTGGAAGAATGTTTTCGGGATTGATGAGACCAAGATTAATTTCTACCAAAGCAATGGAAAAGCCAAAGAGTGGAAAAAAAGTTCTGCTCATGATCCAAAGCATACAAGCTCATATATGAAGAATGATGGAGACAGTTTGTTGGCTTGGGCTTGCATGGCTGCATCTGGAACAGTTACATTCATTTTTATTGATTATATAACTCATGATGGTAGCCGCAGAATGAATGCAGAATCTGCAGAAATATTTGCGTGCCAATTTACAGAGAGATGCATCCAAACTAATCGGGAGAAAGTTCATCTTGCAGCAGGACAATGACATAAAACATACTGCTAACTAATGGAAGGACTTCGTTAAGGGAACAACGTGGACAGTTTTAGACAGGCTTTGTCAATCACCAGACAGTAACCAAATAGTGCATGCATTTTATCTACAGAAGAGGAGACTAAATGAAGGTCCCCCCCCACTAACAAAACACATGTAAGAAAGGAAAGGGGGCATATTAAATGCCTGGAAATGCATTACAAATGAAAAATGCAAGGTTTGTTAATATCAATGGGTCGCAGGCTTGATGCAGTTATTGCAGTCTGTTCCTTTACATTTGGTCATCTAAAAATGGGGCGAGCTGAAACAAAAGGTGATAAGCCCTAAGTTTTTTTTAAAAACATCTAAAATGTAAATACCAGGAAATAAAAGCTCGAATTCTGAACACTTATCTGATATTCATCTCTTGATCTTAAACCCAAATGTTTTCAGTGAACAACAAAAACAAAAGTATTGCCGTTCAAATACTTTTGGAGGGGAAATTATATAGTGTCGACAGATCTCAGCCCTATGGGCGTATGTTTGGGGATGTATAAAGGATATATTTTTTTTCATAACTTTATACCTACTCGCGTTTATAGCCATAATATATATATATATATATATATATATATATATATATATATATATATATATATATATATATGAAAAACAATATATTCTTTACAAATCCCAAAACAGAATTCCATAGGGGTGAGATCCGTCGATGCTATTGCATAACTACTTTTGCGTTCGACTGTATACATGTAGGTAAAAATACATTTCTCACCTAATCATATCAAATTTATTTTATACTAAAAATATTTGTTATTCAACATAACTCCATTCAATATGCGTTAATCCTACCATGAATCTTCCCGGCATCCCGTTTGAATTTTCTGGGATTATAGTTTACTGAGTGAGATTGGAACTATGAGGGGAGTAAGCGATTATTATGAGGACTTTTAGGTTTGATATCTGTTGACCCTGAACTTAAAAAGACCAAGATTGTAGTTGACAGGGAAACATTCTCTCGGGAGATTGTTTCAAAAAAGTAACAATTTATAAAAGTAAAAACTATCTGAATGGAAGTTACTCATTATCAAATGAATACGAAGGGAATTAGGAAGATTTGTAACCGTAAGCATGATATGGCAGATCCCTGCTGTGTAGTTCCAAGATGGTGGCATAAAAGAAACTCATTCGAACATATGTTGTAGAAATAGAGAAATAGGAGTGAAAGTTTACCGACTTTTCCTCTGTGGAATAAGGATTGCAGACTGGAGATTAATTATTCACCCACAAGATCACGTAGGCGCTTTTTAACTCTGACGAATATGGATTGGGAAGAACCAGCTCAGATTAGGCAGGAATAATCGAGTTCGAGAGCCTATTCTGTTTTGCTATTACCCCAACCCAGATGATGGGCCGAAGAGATGAATATATCCCTTTCTATGTCTATTTTTCCGAAGTTGGAATTGAGCACGACACGTCTATCCTATATTCAATACTGATAACACATGCTCCTCATTATCAGGAACAAGCCATTCTTGGCCTTATCTGACTGTTATAAAGATAGAGAATGATAGCGGAGTTAGGTAATTTCTGAAGCGAAGCAGCGGAGGATCCTTCCCATTTTTTCTTTTTACGATCGCACGAATATACGTGTTCAATTTGTGGTCGGCAGTGAGCTTTAGTCCCAGTAGGCATTTGAGGCATGTCCCCACATTGAGGATATGTTCATTCATCAGGATTATTGCAGGTATTTTGTCTATATTAAAAATGTATTATAAACCTGTTTCACACCGACCAAAGCTATTTTCACGTACATGACAATTATCAGAAACAAACTATTATTAAACCTAACACTTCTTAATTTAAAGTTACTGGAAAGATAAAAGAGCGGTGCATAACCATATGAAAAAAAACAAACTCTGAACTATAAAACGTCTTATTCTGATAACATATCCCTTTTGTACTAAAAACCATATGATCAATAGAATTCCCAGATATTTGTGGCAATATGCTAAGAGAACAAGGAAATCTTTTCATTCAACCACAGAAAAATATTTGTGGGTTACTACAGAAGTAGGCTATATTCTTTCCCTAAAAGAGGCTGAATAAATATATTCAGTACGGAAATAATCATTTATTGATTAGTGGTCTACAGTCCAGTGTTAAGATAATAAACTTGTCTCATATCTGGGCGAGAAATGGGTTCTCCCCTAATGCTTGATCAAGGGGGATACTTCTATTTTAACTTCATTAGGATAAATAACTATTTATAGGGTTTTAACGATCATGCCCATTTTCAGGATTTAGCATTGTCCACGAAATTCGGATATATATATATATATATATATATATATATATATATATATATATATATATATATATATATGCTATTAAATTATATATATTTAAAAAAAACATTCTCAGCGTTTAGGGATTAATAAAATATTTGTTACGTACAGATATGTGTTCTGAATGTTCAACATTTTTTTGTGAATCTAATACATATGTATGCGATAATCATGAAAAATGATCTGTAGAGTATAGGGTCAACGATTTAACACGCTTTGTTTAGTTGTTTCTCGAGCAAGTGTAGTTATTTAACAGTGGACGGAAAATGCGACATTGAGATCCGAAGAAGTATTGCGATGGCCAAAGATACATTCCTAAAGCTAAGCAGATTATTAAGAGACAGAAAAAAAAACGTTAAAAAAGTGTATTGAACTGTTACGTGATATTGTCCTTCTGTATAACAGCGAATGATGGACAATCTCCTCAAAGATGAAGAAGAGACTTGAAGCAACAGAAATTCGGTTCTACAGAAAAATGCTGAGGTTACAATGTACCCCAACATGTGACCAACGACAAAGTTTTAGAGAAAATGGAAACAAAATGGAAATTAATATCAGAAGGAGGTAGTTGAAATTTCTAGGGTATGTAATGAGGAAGGAGGCCTTGGAAAAACTGATACTCAAAGGATAGATTGATGGAAAAATTGACAGAGGAAAACAACACTAAACATACTTGACGGACTTGGGTAAATACATGGTAGAACAGGGTTTGTGGGAAATAACATGAAGATAAAACTTATTAAGAGCTCCAAGTGACAGGAAGATGTGGAGAGCTATGAAAAATCTACGTCCTGAAGGGACGGTATATAGAAGAAGAATATTATTAACTCATACAAAACAGACTTTAGCTTCAGCTTTCCTCTTCTAGACTGCTTTCCAAAGAAAGATCGAGAGCCAATTCTGCCCTGCCCCAACCCACACAGCTGATGGGAAATGAATTCATCGCTTTGTACAGTGTAACCCGGATATAAGAGAGTTGGCGGGACCGGAGAAGAAGTCTCTTATATCCGGGTTTCTCTCATATCCGTGTTTGGTCTATTTTATATACATTAACACAGGCTCTAAGTTGGGACCGGAGAAAATCTCTCTTATATGTGGGTTTCTCTTATATCCGGGTCTCTTATATCCGGGTTTCTCTTATATCCGGGTCTCTTATATCCGGGTTACACTGTATATGCATTTGTGCGAAACTGGAATTGAGCACAACACGACTTTCCCATATTCATTGCTGATAACACATGCCCCTCCTTCTCTGTGCCATGGCACTTCAAGAAGAGGACTATAATGGCTCTCCAAAGCTTCCAATCCTCTGTAATTCTTAGTAATTTGCATTTTTATTATGTCTTCGTGTCTGTATTCTATCATACCATTACATAAATTCGTTAGGTCAACATTTCACATACATTTATTTCCTCTGGGCCGCATTTACGGAATGAAAATTTGCTCGCGTCTCACCAAATAGAAGTCTCGGTGAAAAGGCGCAAGCATCCCTACGGCAAAAAAGTTCCAGACGATAGTGTTAAAGGCGGATAACCGCGAGTTCGAAGTCAGAACATTATCATTGATAACACTCTCCACCAATTTCCGCACCCTAATTACTATATTCTTAATACTTGATTTAATGCAAAAATATAACAATGATAAAATCGGTCAATAATTATTTATAACTGTTTATACTGTGACTCATCCTTGCAATTACTAGTAATCCATAATGATATTTTAAATTTTGAAATCATATTTATTTTTCGCTTATAAAATTTATGAACTGTTTCTAAATCATTGGTTTTCTTTCAATCCTTCCGCCTCACCTGCTATCCTCTTCCGCCTCACCTGCTATCCTCTTCCACCGCACCCATGAGGCGCGACGCACCGTTTGGGTACCACTGCATTAAGTCGATGATTTTCTGTTTCCCCTGTCCCTTTTGCCCTCAATATGTCCTGGCAGTGTCAAATTCTCCAATCCCTCTTTTCTTATTATGCGTCCTAGAAATGCCAATTGTTTCTTTCTGATTCTAAACTTAAGCGTCGTTTTCTTCCGATTTTGTCAAAAAAATCTGACTCTTTAATCACATCTCAGTCCGTGTTATTCTCAGCAACCTTCTGTAGAACCAGATTTCTATTGCCTGAAGTCTCTTTCTCATACGTGAAGAGATTGACCAGCAATCACTCACAAATAGAAGGAAGAATATTATAGAACAGTTCTCTTTTCTTTCTTTCTAGCGACATTTTCCTGATTCTATATACTTTGCTTAGCTTTTAGAAGGCCTCTTTCGCTGTCACATGCACTGTCCATTGTTAAAACACTGTTGCCAACAAAATAAGGAAGCTTTGGAGAGCCATTATAGTCCTCTTCTTGAAGTGCCATGGCCCATAGAAGGAGGGGGTGTCATGATGATTCCAAAAATCAATAGTAAGTTGGAAATTTTTCTATAAATCTTTTGATGCCTATTAATTTTGTTGATCTAAAAAAAAAGGCACTGATTAATATAAAACTGTAAGCCAATTTTGAAGTATATTTTCTTATAATTTTCTCACAATTTTCCTAGGAAAATATTTAAATGTTTCTATAAATCTTTTGATACCTATTAGTTTTATTGTTTTAAAAAATCGCTCAGATTAATATAAAACTCTTTACGCCAATGAAAGGATTCAAAATAAAAGTTTGTCTTATTATTGACATTTCTTCGCAGCCGCATTGGTATATAAATTTGTGAAACATCTCACATGAACTGCAAATCGACTGACTTCACAGTAGCAAATAAAGGCAACTATTTAAAGTTTTGTTTAAAGCTATAAAACAACTGACGACTCCAAAGAGCGAGGAATATCAACAACCATTCTTTGTACGGATACTTTTTTTTAGGCAAAGATAGCAAATCGATTTAATGATCGTTGATCGGATCTATGTTGGCACGGTTAGAAAAGGGAGGGGAAAAAGATAAAAGGTCTGTCTGGAATATATCCATTTACTTTGGATATCTCGACAAATAGGTACGCGCTCTCGATGTGTCTTTGAATCAATCGGAGTCTAACATACTGCGCATGTACGAACAAATACACTTCCTGGGATTATTCAGTCGGCTCTTCACTATGTTTGTGTGTTGTGTGACATAATGACCGAGCAAGTCATGGAAATCTCGTGTTGATATATTTTGTTATCTTTCTGATTATGATACATAAAAAGGCAAGCGAAATGAGGAAGTTGATGAAGATCACAAAAAGAATATTACAATTCCAATAAATTATTTTTATTTTTTTATAAGATTTGTAGACAATTATTTTTATTCTTAATTTATTCTCGTATGGATTTTATTTTTTATTAGTGAAACGTTTTAACAATTACTATTCTTTTTAAATAGCATTCAGTTTTTCTCTTTATTTAATTGTATATTCCAAGAGATGAAGTATTTCAATCATTATTATTACCTTTGATTAATATGTTTAATCTTTCTATTTTATTTTATTATTGAATAAGATAGAGTCGCCGGTTATCATTCATTTTGTCTAGCATTTCCATTCAGTCAAATTGCATTTAATTTTTTATTAGATGAAATATCGCCAACAATTATTTTTGAGTTTTTTTAGAGGAAATATTGTCATTCATTACGTTTAAAATTGAGTAGGATTTACTTATATTTGATTTTGATATTATTTTTACAAAATTAAATATTATCATCTATTATTAATTTTGTTAATTACTTTCATCTTAATTTTATAAATTATTTATATTATTCGGACTATTGTCCTCATCTTTGTCGCCATATATGATATTTAAATATTATATCATTAAATATTATATGATATTTTTGTTTAGTGTACTTTTCTTTGATCAGGATATGTTTACTTCTAATTTTAATTATTATAAGCAATAATTTTGTTTGAACAGCTGTTATTTTAATTTCCAAGACACTATCTGTTATTAATATTGTCAATCACTTGTATTTACTTATAAAGGATGTTTCATTAAGACGGATTATATATAAGGATGTTTCATTAAATCGGATCAAAGTCAGCAGTAAATAAATCAGTGCTTTTCGTGAAAATCTATTTCTTTCTCTATTGGATAATGTTATTTAAATAATGGAAATTGTGTATGAAAAGTAATATCGCCCAAATATCAACCAAATCTAAAAAAAAAAAAATCATTAGACTTAAACTTAATTCACATTTAAGATCGAAACAAGTTATTCGAACATCCATATATATATATATATATATATATATATATATATATATATATATATATATATATATAAAAGAAAGAACAGTAAGATATATAATCCTGTGTTCTTATTGATATTTTTATTTTTACAAAATAGTGCTCAATGTAAATTTACAGAGCATTATCCAACATTGAAACATGGTTAGAAATGTGTAGCGAAAAAAACATCAATTAATTATATATATATATATATATATATATATATATATATATATATATATATATATATATATATATAAGTACAGTTTAAATGTATACTTACAAAGAATGTTAAAAGAAAAAAATCATTAGAATCTTAAACTTAATTGGAACACGCTTTATTTACTTTAACTTATTTTTACTTTTAGTCATATTTACTTTAATCGTATGTGCGATTTTATTTTATGACAAATTAACAGATGTATTATTACTAATTTTAACTAGTATTACTTTTATCTTAAAAATGCACCATTTCTTGAATCCTCTTTGTACAAAACCATATAAATTATGTTACACTTGAAATATAAAACTCTGCACGTGTTTCGGTCGTACTAATCGTCCAAAATCGATATCTAGCTCCTTATGAAATCTTTCATCGCGAGAAATATCGTTGAAAATGCTGACACCAGTAAAACAATACCTGCTTAATCTATAATTCTTTTATTTTTTTTTCTTCTTTAATTTATATTAACACGAAACAAAACAATAACCGGTTTTCAAATCGCTGCTACTTGATTCTCTTTTTCCATTTATCTTAGACCAAAACAAAATGCCTTGTCATTGATACCTATCATAAATCATGTAACTTCATAAGTACCTCTCCAGACAAGGTCAAGTAGCAAGCCGAATCGGGGATCGGAATAATGGTTGATTGCTGACTCTAAATCTCCTCCCTCAAAACGGTCAGGTCTGAACTTGTCGCAAGCCAATCCGCTTATGTATCTAATCTGGCCTCGACGTTGCTGCTACAAAAGTGTTTCACCCGACACAACTTGATTTTTTTCGCTGAAATGGCTCGAATACAAATTATAGATGCATTTATATTTTTCCCCTGTGTCCACCAAGTGTTTCTCTAATAATAAGACTTTTGAATTGCTTATTTCGACAATTATTAAACGGTTTATCCGATTTTACAACGTCCTAATTTTTCTGACTGGCCAGTTTCGTTCCTTTTATTGATTTACATAGGCTGCCATAATTATATTGCTTTCATTATACAGTTCGCTTGTATCTCTAATCGTGAAACAACACCAATCCATTTATTTTTCTATCGATTATCCATTTATTGTGAAGATTTATTTGGTCAGTAGCTTTCTATTACTAAGTCGTTTGTAGATCATTTCACCAACTCACACAGCCCTCTAATATATATTTTTAAAAAAATTCTTTACTTATCAATAAAATAAGAAAAGTTCAAGTGACTTATTTTGTTAGCCGACTAAATTGGTCACTTGAAATTTTCTTGATCGATTGAATATAATACACCTCTAGTTATTTATTGAGCACTTTTTAGCAGAAGTTTTGCTAGCCTTAAAAAACACGTACAATGTTCGTAATTTTCAAGCATTTTCTCACAGATATATATATATATATATATATATATATATATATATATATATATATATATATATATATATTGATAAGTCTCTTCGGTAAAAACGAAGGAGTCCTCTTAGTTACTGTGTGTTTATCTAAAAATAAATAAGCTAAACTTCACCTTCATCCCTGCCGTGCGCCGAAGGCTTAGTCGTAGAATCTCCGACTAAAGACAGTTCAGCCGGGTTTCGATCCTAACTAGAGGCAACCGGACGTCTAGCCACACTGAAGAGCTGTGATACGGTGAAACAGTCTGTCTGCTGATGAAAATATATATATATATATATATATATATATATATATATATATATATATATATATATACTGACACTGACATCTCATTTTAACCAATATAATTACCAAATTACACAAAAACATACTGAAATATTAAAGAGCAAATTTATTCGAGAAAATTGCCACTAGGTTCAACTATGGCCTATAGATGAATTCGAAATCTCCTGCAACTCTTCTGGACGACCTCCTTGTTCATGTTGATGAATGCAACCATAATCCTTGCCATCAGTTAATCTTTGGTGTCACAAGCAGTTTTTTTTTGTCTATCGCTTTACTGTGCCCTACACATGATAATCACGGGTCTGCAGTCTCGGTATTTAGGAGGCCAGACGTAAGGGGTGATATAGTTGCAGAAATTCTCTGACAGCCATGACTTGCTTCTCCTGCATATGTAGCATAGTGCAGAGTCATGCTGCTAGAAATAAGCTCTTCCAGCAGCAACCCACTTGACTCAGTGCAGCACAATCTCTTCAACGTATTTGATGTAGGCCTCCGTGTAAAGTCTGAGGCTCTCATCAACAAATTCAGAGGTTCTTTTCTTACCAGAACGATCAACGCGAATTTTCCGAACTACCGTACCTCCACGATCATGTTTAGACTCATCCAAACCTTTCTGAATCCACTGCGCTGTCCTCAAATTGGGACTCAAAACCTCTGAAAGGTTCGTATTGAAGCTTCCGGTACGAATGCTAAGCTGTACATACCTTTTTCAAATTTCTGGCGGACTGAATTGCGTCATGGTGCACTTTTGCATAATCGACCCTACTATACAGTGCAGCCGAGAAAATCAGAAACAAACAGTGCGCATGCGCAAAATTAAATATATCAAATAGCGACAATTTACCTATTGCAACTTGTCAGACACTCTCTCTCCCACACTGACTCTCTCTCTCTTTATATATATATATGTATATATGGCAAATTGTAAAATTTACTCACACACACAACATATATATATATATATATATATATATATATATATATATATATATATATATATATATATATATATATATATATATATATATATATAAACATGACATTGTGGAGGTTTCCTGCGCACAGATGTAGATATGTGTAGATTGAAACGTGAACTGGCCCTTCCTTAAATAGGAGGCAAATTTTCCTTTATTAAGGGTATCTCAATGTTTAGGCGGGCTAATATTAATTATTTTACAATATGATGTTTCAACTCAAGCATGTGAACCCACAATATATCACATTTACATGAATATGGATATAATTTATATATATATATATATATATATGGGGGGGAAGTGTGTGTATATAAATCAATATATATATATATATATATATATATATATATATATATATATATATATTATTTATATATTATATTATTATTAGAAAGCGCTCAATATCAGAGATAGAGCTAACATATTTGGTTGAAAAGTGTGTGTATATCATATAGACCCGCTATAATTATTAGCGTAAAGTACCCCCTCCCCCATGATATTAAATACTACCATAAAACACAACCAATAAGGATTAAAAACCGAAATTTCTACCAGTTACATATACACAGTCATCAAAAACAAGCAAATAATCAGATAAGCAAATAAACACTTTTATAAATAAAAATAATAGTAATTTTTACCTATCATAATTTTACACAGACCCCACCACATGGAATCACAAACATAATTCTCTCGAGCTGTTTAGGGTTTAAACGTCCACATAATACAACTTAAAACACAAATAGAGGAACAATTATTAACAGCGAACAATTGAAAGTGGCTAATGTATTGACCGAAAGCGTTTGACACAATGGTCATTAAATAAATTTTCTGCAATCTCTGAACACCTTCCAAGAAAAACTTAAAGAATATAAGAGAAACTTAATAAAAAAAAAACTTCTGTTACATTCAATAAGAAAATGTATGTAAAAGGATGTTGTCCAACTAAATAGTATCTATCTATCTATATATTGGTTATTATATACATTTCTATATGTCAGAAAAATTTTAAGGCAAATGAATGAAAATGTAAACAATTAGGTGTAACGCGTTTTGTCAGTCTGAAGAAGTCCTTCCTGATGAGGAAACGTGTTACACAATTCTTTTCGATTTTGTCATTCATTTGCTTAATACACACGCGCGCACACACACAGTCATATATATATATATATATATATATATATATATATATATATATATATATATAATTACATGAATCATTCATGCAAAAATCAAATATAGAGGTTAATTATTTAAATGGCGAGAATACATCGCAAACAATTTGAATAAGATGCACTAACCCTAAAAAAAGACCTTATGAAACTGGAATTTATAAACAGGGATCATATCATTCATATACAGATTCGGGCTTGGTGTATTTTATTGAAATTGTTTGCGAAGATGTATTCTCGCCATTTAAATCATTAATTCTATATTTTTGTATGAATGATTCATATAATTATAAATAAACTATAATCGATATATATATATATATATATATATATATATATATATATATATATATATATATGATAAAATAGAGTTTAAAGGTATGCTATACTTATGAGTAACGTGCTCAGAATCTGGGATAGAGAGTATTTAAACATTAAATTGAGCATTAAATTCAACACTAAATGTCGACAGTGTGTATCATGATTAAACACAGTCTTCAAGTTATGTACATTGTTTTTTGGATCCTCTATTTATACAAGCTGGTTAGTGATGCATTATGAAGAAAATGTCTATTGCTTTATCCTAACAGGTATTGTGTAGATAGTAACAGTTATGTATCAAATTATAGATTATGGAATAGTAATGTTTGTGGATCCGAATGCTATCATCGGTTATCATTGGTTAACTTTATTTTACTAATTTTTACTTTATTATTTGTTGCTGATTATTATTAATTTTATTACAATTATTTGTGTTTATATGCACATGCGTAGTGTGTTAATTATATTGTTATTTACGTAATTTGTTTAATTATTGAATTAATTCTTTTTATTTTATATTACAATTTTTTTGTATTCTTTTTTTATTTTTCGATTTTTCTGTAAAGTTATACAGTGGCCTGGTATATTAAATTGCTTTGCAAGCAATTGCCATTTAAGGGACACTCGGTCTTTGCTTTGCTTTACATATGTGTTTGATTTGAGCGGGTGGTTTTTTAGTTACTTGCTGTGTCATGTACTCATACTGGGTTCAACTATAGATGATTTCTACTGTGTTGTTGTTAAATATCGTGTGTGGGGTGCTTTAATGGAAAAGGTGTGTTTGTGTATGAGTCTCATGAATATATTTTATGCATATGATTTTACGTTTTTGCAGTATGGTGGGTTAAACCATATGATTTTGCTTTTACTTTTACATTATAGTAGTGTGTGGTGTGTATGTGAGCGATGCCAAAAATACATTATTTGTAGAGGCCTGTATCATTCTAATCGATTCATGTGCATACACATATCTTCCAACTTTTAATATG
>CAHIKZ030001613.1:1792500-1845000 GCA_903632075.3 Acanthosepion pharaonis
AATATATATAGAGATATGTGTACGGTTGCGCAGCCTCTCGTGTATTTGTGTGTGTGTATGTATGTGTGCATCAGTTTGTGTGTATGTCTGTATGTGCGTGTGCGAGGGTTTCTGGTTGGGTGGGTTTTTTCCAGCTTATCTGTGGGCGAGATTATCGTAGAAAGCGGTCGCAATATATATATATATATATATATATATATATATATATATATATATATATATATATATATATATCTTGGTTTTTCAAGCACACGCAATAAAGCACACAGATTCACACGCACACGTCTTCCTGTCCCACTCTCTCTTTGTTTTTCTCTCTCCATCTCTCTCTCTGTCTCTCTCTGTCTCTCTCTCTCTCTATATATATATATATATGTAGATAGATAGAAAGATAGATTGATAGATATAAATATAGACATAGTTATACATATACACACGCAGACACACACACAAACACACTCAAACACACACACATATATGTATACATATATATATGTAGATAGATAGATAGATTGATAGATATAAATATATACATAGATATAGATATACACACGCAGACACACACGCATACACACTCGCACACACATTCATACATACACACGCACACACACACACACACACATATATATATATACACAGATAGATAGATAGATCAGCATTGCTTTATGCTTGGAAGTTTGATGCTTTTGATCATCTGATCATATATATATATGCCTTTATATATATATATATATATATATATATATATATATATATATATATATATATATATTCCCAGTCGATTCCCAGCATGCGACACTTTAGAAAGTGCCTGAAAACCATATCTCCTATTATCATTTTAAATTTTTTCTATTCTTTAATATAATTTTTAAAAAATATATTCTATTTCAGTTTAATATAAATTATTTAAATATGACTTACCGTTAATCTTTTTAATATATCTTTTTAGTATATTCTTCGCATAAGCGCAATTTAATCTCATAATGTTAATATCCGCGTTTAATTTCATTAAATCTCTTCCCTTAAAGGCTAATACCTTCCACCCTCCTCAAACAGGCTTGTGCATTTCGTCTGACTGAAACATTGAAATGGATAAATTCTGTACTAATTTTTCAATGACTCTCAAAGTTAAATTTCTAATTCCGACACGAACTCCGGGGTTGAATAAGTCTACCGTAATTTTCTTCGGTTGAATTATATCTAACCTCCCCACATATGAAGTATTTTTCTTTATTTTATTTTGTAATTTATATGCTTTATGATAATTACCTTGAGCTCTTTTTGTGGATCTGTTTTGATATTAGATATTACTAGGATACACTTGGATTATATACCAACGGATTTATTACCTGTACTATATGTCATTATGTTCATAAATTCAAAACGGTCAACGTCTGTATATATATATATATATATATATATATATATATATATATATATATATATATATATATATATATATATATATATATATATAAAAAGTAAAAGAACAGTAAAGATATAAAATCCGGTGTTCTTATAGATATTTTATTTTTACAAAATAGTGCTCAATGTAAATTTAATTTAATTGCAAAATTAAATTCGGGTTTTTAGCTTCTATTTTTGAAACATGGTTGGAACTGTGTAGCGAAAAAAAACATATTTTAAATCAATTAATTTATAATATATATATATATATATATATATATATATATATATATATATATAATGTTTAGGTTTTTCTAAATTATCTGCTTGTAAATCAATATTAATGATAAATGGCTAATAAAAGTGTGTATTCTACAAAGTTATATTTATTTTTCAACATAATCTCCTTTCTTTAAAAACAACTAGAATCAGTGATATAGCTAAATCATAGAATTCAAAATTTCGCAGTAACATGTCAGATCAAAATTCGTTTGAAAGCACGTTGCAGGGTATGTACTTATTGATCCACTCTCCTATTTCTATTTCCTTCCCAATAGCATCTACATTAGATTCGTCTACACCAGATTTCAGTTGACTTGGCTTTGTTTTGCGATAACCAGAATACTGGCTCGTTAATCACTCGGAATAGAGTAAATGCGATCACTGTATGTAGCCAAAGGAAATGGGAAAGATATATTGATAAACTTTATTCCCCTACCAAAGTATTCACGCCAATGTGTACTACACAGGCAGTTTTATTTTATATGATTGTTTCCATTGCTACATTGTATTGTTCAGCTGATTCACGGCACAAGAACCCCTCACCCGCCAACATAGACGTTTACCGAATGAGTTAGTTGTAAGGAAGGAAAAGAAGTGTAGGGTATGATGATAATTAAGATAGATAACAGTTCACCTTAGACTTGAAGCAGTTATTACTTTTGTGATCAGGAATCATCCTCTTGGGAGTCGGTTAAGAAAAGTAGCAGTTTTCCAAAATAAAGATGTGTAGGTGGAACTTCTTCCTGTTTAATGGAATACGAACGGAAAGAAGACGGATCGACTCTGCGTAAGAGACATGGCAGCTCCTGGCTTTAAAAGTCTGAACTTACTGAACTAAGGGATATTCTCGTAAATATTCAACAAACCTTCGATTCTGCCTGAATTTCTGAAATTAAATAATTTTAACTGCTTATATATTTACATTGTTCGAATTGTTGTCATCATCTTTATTGCCATATTCCTGACGTTTCGGCCGTTGTATGCCCCGGCTTTCTTCAGATTCTAATACTGTGGAATTTCAAACAGAAAACTTTATTTAATCTACGGTAATCAGGCATGACTGACCATATATATATATATTAAGCCACAAATATCTTCAAAACCGGCCAAGCATAGACATGATTACAATATGGGAACTAATAATACAGAAGCCATAGAAAAATAACACATAAATAAAAATTGTAATATGAACTCTGGTAAACTAGTTACTGAGATATTGTGTTTATAATTCTCCCAAATTCTCACACTGATGTCTCTAAGATTTCTTGGCCTTGTGGCTAAAAGCATTGGTTTCATTAATCCAAAACGATACTTGACCCTAAGAACACCGGGAATAAAAAAAATAAAAATTGAGAGGTGAGTTTATAAAGAGAATTAACTAAACATGAGATATGAAAAGAAAAAAGCCTGATACGTGGAATTCGATCAATTGACCCCTGTGAAATAAATAAATGATTCGGGTCGAAATCCCAACGTGTATATGAATAAGTTTGGAGAGTACAACACTCGAAACATCGTGAATATGGCAATAAAGATTAGGGTAACTGTCCGAACAATGTAAAGCTTTGTATATTTTAATTGATAATATCCTCGCGATTTTTATCAGTGTTTCAATTAGGAAGGCAAAAGATAATGTCAATTCTTTATGATAATTGCTTACTTTGTTTTTACTGTCTGCATGTTTAATCTCATTTGATTGACAAGGCTTTTCTAAATAAATGAATCTGGCCTGATTTTTAAATGTCTGAAGGTACCCTATTGCTTGTAGATGTCTGAAGCCTCCAATAAGTTTTTTAGCCTCCTATGGTAAATGCATTTAACGGCATATATACGATATACTTTTCTTTCGAAGAACTGACAAAAGCTTTGCATTTTATTTGAGAAGTCCAAGCTTCCGATTGACTAATTTTTACCCAAGCGCTCATTACCGTAGACTATAATTTTTACTCAGGCGGTAGCTTCTACCCAGCATTGCTTCATAATTATACTATGCACTAAAGCATGATAATAATAATTATTATTATTTCCTTTGATTTCTGTTGTATACACTTTTCCTTCCTGGTTTCAACCAGAGACCTAAGGTCAGAAATGACAGCCGGACATTTTTCTCTGATCATTTTTGTAAAAAAACACACTCAAAGATCATACACATTTTACATAGATAAAGCTCTTCGTAATGTGTGAGCTGTACTTCTGAGTATTTTTTTTTTATTTCTTAAGGGCATGGACTACCGGAAATCCATTCAATGAGTCTATCGAAATGTTTTCCAATCAATCCGAGGGATCTATCTACCATTGAAATTATTGATGTCCTCATGTGCGACATCATTTTAGATTTTCATTTCAAGCTCTTTGTATTTTGATAGTCTTTTGAAGATATTGAACGATACATTACAGTCCGCAGGGACATTCTGTTTTTGCTGTCTCTGATCACGATTTCCGTTAGATTAGCTTTGATTGTTGTCTGTGTGTATTTTAAAGTCCTATACAATTTTTATATGATCTATGTCTTTAACCGGGTCTGGGTAATGTTCATACCAATTTCTTGCATTTTCCTTTCCGTAAAATTTGCATTTCTCCTCTGCAGATATTTACCCAACTCTGTCGTTATTATTATTATTATCATTATTATTATTATTATTATTATTATTATTATTATTATTATTTGACAGAAAAGCAGGCGAACATTTTGAGTCTAGATACAAATGTAAGAACATAATATACACATCTTGACATCCAGGCACATGAATCACTGTCGAATGTATATGACATAATCGACTTTTGGTAAAAGTAGCACATAACATTTTAATTATTATTATATATTGAATCTATTATGGTACTGTTGTTGTCAAGATGGCTTGTGTACCCCGGATGATACTGCCGCTCAAATCACAACAAGGACCTCAATTAGACCGTATTTTAAAAGTATGATTGCTGTAGCCAATAAGGCAGATTTCTGTAAAGTTCGTAAAGCTTATCTCACTCCAAGTTGATCGACATACACTTTAAACTTCAATGGGGTGGATCTAAATACTCCGATCACTACTGAGATGAATTTAACTCCTTTTCTCCGGCATTTTCCCCAGTCGCAGACTTAAGACCAGAATTGTTATTGATCTTTTCAATTTGCTTTACTCTGAGTTTGTCTATATTTCTGAGATGAGGTATTTCAGTATTTACATTAGTCGGACTATTGTCCTCATCTTTGTCATATTTGTCACAACGTTTCGGCCGTTGTATCGACACTGAACCCTTATTTCGATTTGGGGTAGACTGTTCTAATTTGCCAATGTTTTGATGGATGTCAGTTATCAGTTATCTCCTGCTAATTTTCAAGGGATCACAGTGGATAAAGGCGTTGGTTAGATCAGTGACAGACCCAAAGAAGGTGATCACTGGTTACTGAGATGAAAATTTAGGAGATCCATCCATTCTCCGGAACATACCCCAGCGATCCCAGTTCGCAGACTTAAGACCAGGAATTGTTATTGGATCTTTTCAATTTGACTTTACTCTGATATTGTGATCAGCAGCTATGGACACCTCAATTAGTTAAAATTCATTTTCAGTTGTCTGTCTATATTTCTGAGATGAGGTATTATGTACACTATTTACATTATTCGGAATATTGTACTCATCTTTGTCACCGTATTTATTACAACGTTTCGCCGTTGTACGCTCCTGCCTTCTTCAGGTTGTTGGAATGTCGAAATGAACCCTTTATTTCGCTCACTGGGGTAGACTCTTCTAGTTCCACCTGCCATGATTAATGGATGTCAGTTATCAGTTGTCTCCTGTTAATTCCCCTCTCCACTCAAGGACACATCGCACAGTGGATAAAGGCGTCGGTCAGATCCAGTGACAGGACCCAAACGAGTATGAGTTCAATACTCGGTTAAGGCAGCAGAGAACTTGGAGAGGGGAATTAACAGGAGATAACTGATAACTGATATCCATTAAACATGGTACGTGGAACTAGAACAACGGCCGAAACGTTGTAATAAATATGTCGAAAAAGATGAGGTCAATATTAGGAATAATATAAATAGTGTCAATTTCAGTTGTGGTGATGATGACTATATCTCGTGTTCGTTGTTCTATAACACGATGTACATGAAAATCACTTTGCCATGCTATCTTTAAACAACAACAACAACAACAACAATAATAATAATAATGATGATGATGATGTCCCAAGTTAGTTCAGATAGAGTATAAACGAAGACATGATTGGATTGGTAAGAGAATTCATTGGGAAGTATGCCATAAGTTTAGCTTCAGCTAAAAGAGAAATGGTATGAATATCAGCCAGAAGCAGAGGTAGAATATGACAGTCAGAAGAAATGGGATTTCTCAGTCCAGAGAGATCATGTCACCAAAGCACGAAGTCGAGAACTTATTGACAAGTACATAGAATAGCAGATGACATATTAACTTTTCTGTTCCATGTGATGCAACAGTGGACTCCAAAGAAAGTGAAAAGATAGAAAATATAAGAATTTTTTTAGGGAGTTGAAGAAGCAATGGAACACGAATGTAAAATTAATTCCTATAATAATCGATGCGCTTGGAACATCACACTAGAAAACTGAAAAAGAGGTTTAAGAAGAATTTGAAGTCACGTCAAGATTGTAGATCTCCAAAAACTCATCATTTACTCAGCGAGCATTCTCCGAAAACATTGGTTTATTACTCAAATCGCTCTAATCATTTATATTATTGTCATTGTTCGCTTTTTAATCGTTTCTACTGCTCGCTTCCTACTTATATAAAAAAATATGTGAGAGCATATACATATATATATATATATATATATATATAATAATTTATTCGAAAATTATAACATAAAAATGTTATAAAATCACTACAAAAATAGCCATTTTATTTCAACATTTCTGGTGTCTTATCAAGTGATGGTGTTGAATGTAGAAATGGTTTTAAAACGTTCAAATCAATCACACGCCCCTCGCTTTGGGGGAAACGCTGTTACATAAGCTGGAATGACCAATCAAAAAACAAGTATACGAGAATTCAAAAATAACAAATAAATATTAAATGATACTATAAAATTCAAAATTATAAATTAACAATTTTAAATTTAATCCATTTTAAGTTTAAGATGATAAAATTAATTACACCAATCCTATACTTGTATATATATATATATATATATATATATATATATATATATATATATATATATATATATATGTATCTAATGTTTATATAAAAAAAACTAATGAGACAACTGAATCACAAAGTGAAAAAAAAAATCTGTGTTACACATGTCCTCCTCTACAAGTACTTCATCGATTCAAAATAATCTTTTTATTGATGAAATTATTTTTGTGTTGGTGGTGGGGGGTAAAAAGGCGAGCAACAGTTATAATAATGTACCGGTGGGGTGGGGAGGGCCCAAGATGTGAGACACTGAAGTTTTAATTTATATATTTTTCTTTCCTTTTTTTTCTTTTTAGAGGTGTCTGAATAGATTGCCTTGTAGTGCTCATTCCGTTTTCCTATAATTTTGCTTTTTTTATTGCTTTTTTAAAACTATCCCACATTTTGATAATAGATTTTCTCCTAAGAAAGGTGAAATGTTGCAAGAAACTGTGCACATATTTACCTTGGATAGTGTAGTAATCGGAGCACTTTCTATATATTTTCTCACGAGTAAATTGCTTTCTCTTTTAATACAAGTAGCATTTTATTAAACGGAAATTATAGCAAAACTCATTACGTTGATCAACTGCATCATTAGGTGCATTGTTTTGTAAAAAAATTCCTTGTGTTCACAGAATCTTTTAATTTAATCTTTTCGGGTTTTCTCTCATGTTTTTTGTTCCGGTCATTACAAGCTAGGGAGTAATTTTACACTTCTGATTTTCCGCTACTTTCTATTAAAACCCTTATTGCTTTGGTACAGTCACTTTCTCATAGACGCGCCGCCGCCTCTCTCTTGCAGGTGCATTCGCTGGTTACCAGACTTCATGAGTTCAAGCGCCCTACGAGGCTGGCATCCCGCTCTCACCCTTTCACTGTCGAAACTACTAAATGTAGCCGTCTCTTCTACTCCAAAAGCTTCATGTCTCGCCCCTCGCGCCTGTGGAATTCCCTTCCCTATTGCAGTTTCCCTGAAAGCTATAATCTCCAGCTATTCAAATGTAATGTCAATCGACATCTCCAGTTGCCTTGATCTATCCACTACCCTTTTCCTCATCCTTTCTTCTATCACTCCTATCTGATCTTGCTCTAAATTTTCTGTAACCCCTTGCGTCCTAGTGGCTTCTCGTCTTTCTTGGGGTGCAACGCTTAAAAAAAAAAAAATTTCTAAACCTCTACCTCAAATTGCTCTTGGGACTTGTACAGAGAGAACGTCATTGTAAAAGACATGTTGAGCTTAGATAAATTATTTTCAACTGTAGTTGTGATACTGTTCGGAGGTAGGGTAATGGGTCTAGTTTCGTTACATTTGTTTGAATGGTCTCTTATTATAAAATAATATCTACTATGGTAGCTGAAGAATTTTTGTAATGTATTGATAGATTGTATTAACCATTACAGACTTACATAAACTAAAAATATTTTTTTCTGACTACACACTACGGACATTAGGAGAAGCTTATCACCCCTATGCCCTCAAATATGCTGAACATCAATATTTACTTTTTGGATAAGTTAGAAATTTATTTATAGGATTATTTCTTTTCTTTTTTTTTAGTTTACGTCCCAATATATACAAAGTTGTTGGAATGGTTCGTCTAGCTTCCATAGAATTTAGTGTTGATCTGTAGATTATAAACTATACTTAGATTTGGTCTATATAAAAACAACGCTAATATTAAATTTTTCTGAATAGCTTTCTTTCACACCATGCCTTACCTCGGAGCATTTTAAACGTATCCCAAAGCGTTCTTCTTAGTCATTTGATTTTCAATGGTTTTAGCGTATATTAGGCCTTACGGTTGTTACATTTTCAATAATATTCGCCTTATAATATTCAACACGTTATGCTAGAATTGAACGTAAGACATTATCCAAAACCAACGAATATAAAAGTATCATTACTAAGTAAAACTACCAAGAATTGTCTTCATGAATTCAGTCATAGATCTTGAAATATTGGATAATTTGTCGTCTTCTTTGTTCTTCTAGCAAAATATATCAGTTATATGCCATGCCTGATACATGGCTGACGAGGCAGATTTTTTCCTGCAGTAGGTTGTCATTTCTTTTTGCAGTAGACCAGTTTCCATTCAATGCTATAGAACCCGGTCTGTCCTGCTATTTGCCCATAACTGGGGGGAGAAGAAGAAGAAGAATATTCATACCTTTCCCAAGGTTATTAGAACGTAAGTGAATGTAATAGATCGACTGAAATTCCTCAATCCAACTTGTTATCCATTACACCAGCGTGCCTCCTCGTAGCAAAATATATCAACTGCATATAAGCAAACGCTTGCTTTTACTCATTAAATGCAACGTTCATGTATTTTTAATTTATTCATGAAAACAACAAATGTAGAATGATATTCGTCTTCTTCTTCTTCTTCTTCTTCTTCTTCTTCTTCTTCTTCTTCTTCTTCTTCTTCTTCACGTTATCAGCCACAATATGTCCTGTCCTTTGTAGCTCTTAATATTGCTCATCTTTTAACTCTCATAAACCTTGTTCTGCCATCCATTTACACAAGTTCTAAAGTAAGTTATGGGCTGTTTCTTCCTGTCTTCATTTCCTTCAATGTATCCCTGTGAATATCAACTTTTCTAAACCCTCTTTCCTCATCATGGTCCCTAGTCATTTCCGTTGTCTCTTTGATGTTAAATATCAGTTCCCCTTTTTCCCAACGAAATTTTAGTGAAGGAAAACATCAGGAAGGGACAGCTGAAGTTTCTAGGGCACATAATGAGGAAAACGGGCTAGGAAAATCTGATACTCACAAGACATATTGAAGGCAAGAGAGACAGAAAAACAGCGCATAACATACTTAGTGAGCTCGAGTAAATATATGATGGAGAAATAACAAAAAGACAAAACTTATTGAGCTACCACCAACAGGAGTTTGTGGGGGGAAGCATGATCGTCTACGACCTGAGAGGGTACAGCACATGAAGAAGAATATAATGTTCTAAAGTTAATTTGTAAATGTGAATAAATAAATTATTATTAAAATACCCGGTCAAATTTAAAGGCTACCGATTTGGGGTCTATGAAATTTAGAAACTGAATATTTTATGCTTATTGTTTGCTTACATTGACTTTTGTCTACGGCTTAGCAACTATTTGAAAATATTTTTACATTTTAAGATTTTTTTTTTTTGCTGAGGGAGGGAAGATAATATTTATTTAGCGATACAAATTTTACTAATTAAGCCATATCTGGGGAGAAGAGATGGGTTCCCACCTTTTCCCAAGCTTATTTTCATGTAAGTGAATATAATGAAAAAACTGAAAGTAGAACTCCGCTCTCTCATGAACAATTCTCAGCAGTTATCAAGTACACAACGTGCCCAGCCAAGCACCTGTCATTCCCTATCGGTCACCCATTTTGGTACTGACCAAGCTCGTCTTCTGTTGTTATATTTACTGCAAAAGATGGAACCTCCACGAACACATCTTTCGTTCATTGCAAGATTAACTATAAAAACAAAATGTCAAACTGAAAACCGAAATGAAATAAAACAGTATTACATAAAAATGTAAGAATATATCGTTGATATCATGTAAATAATGTGTAAGCACTGCGAAAAATAATTTTAATAAAATACCTTTTTGTCTTTTGAAAGACATAGAATTAAAAAGTATAATACGATTTTCTTTTTAAAGAATCGATCATTCACTTAAAAAGCAGACATTATATCGAATTATTGTCGGTATTATAGCAATCAGATTCAATAATTCTAAGAGTGATTCCGTCTGATTTTGTAAACTCCAGTAGGCCCACCCATAGGAGCAAGGTCAAAAAAGAGGACTAAAATCTGAACGATTGACGCAGTGGATGAAGAGGGCTACGCATGACGGACATACTACAGAAGGCGTCATCTGAAATTATAAGATTTATCGACAGTCTGTTGCAGTACCATAACTGGATTCTGCATTTCTCATCCCATATGTACCGCATAGGTAAGTCCGGAAATCAAGTGCGTGAATCACCTTCTGGCAAGTTGATATAAACCTTAAACAAATTTACGCCATCGACACGTTCTTTTACTCTGATTTTCTTTCACCTGAAACCAATCCCTGCAGAACCAAACGGTGATAGATAATGGATGATGGGAGCAGGTTTTTGTTGAAATTGGAAGCTTCTAGCCCTGAACCTGAACGTTGGCTGCGAATTTACTCATCAACGTCACCATCATAAAGGAAGCGATCAGCGAAGAAATTAAATTCTTGGACATAACAGAAATTCGAAGTGAGTTAGCATTCTGTTTGTTCCTTTCAAAAAATGGAGAAAAAAATGCAAAAAGCGTGTTTATGACTAGACGCTATTTTAGAATTATTCTGACGATATGAACGTTGTGCTTCATTTTTTTTTTTTTTAACGTCTGAGATTGAATCGATTATTAGTGAAATAATTAATTAAATTTATTCACCAGAAATTGAGTCGCGGAATGCTAAAAGTACATCGAACAAAAAATAGTCGAGAGAAGATTTTAAAAATAAAAGAAAATGAATAAATAGAAGGAGAAAAATAAAACAAAAAAGAAAGGCGTAATAAATCTGGAACGGAAGAAGAAATCAGGCTGAGTAAGGATGATTAAATAAATGATGGAAAGAATGAAAGGAAAATCGAGAAAAAATGGAACAGCACTGAGGTAAGAAAATAGGAAAAAGATACAGAATAGGTATTGAAATTTAACGAAGCCCTTAAAAGAAATGAGGATTAATCAGAAATAAATGTAAATATTATATCCGAGTAGAAAACAGCTAATAAATAGACGAATGATGAAAAGAAGGAAATACGAAATGTTATCAAATTAAACTAAAACGTTTCTCTCTCACTCTCGACATATATTAACTGAAAAACACTTGAAAAAAAAAGAATTCGTGGATTTACAATATTACAAAATTCATATAACAATTCTCACTTGAAATTTTGAGCTTTAGCGTTGCAAAAAGCGTGTTTATGACTAGACGCTATTTTAGAATTATTCTGATGATATGAATGTTATGCTTCATTTTGAACTCGCACGTTCCGAGATTGTACAACCGTCAATAAATAGAACATTCTTAAAAAAACATCTTTCGGTCTCCAAACAACTATTTCGTCAAGTTTTAACTTTAAAGGAAAAAAAATACAGCCTGATGACGAAGACATGGATCTTCGAAAGTACTTGCTTAACTTAAAAAATATATACACCAGAAACAACTGTCAACAGTTTTATAAATGAGGATCACACCATTCAATGGATTAAGAGTATTTTAATGCTTACATTATGTTCTACTAGTGAAGTGATTTCGCCATTAATCGCATTAATATTTCTGATTGATTCTATGTCTGATTATTTCTTTTATATATATATATATATATATATATATATATATATATATATATATATATATATAAATAATCATAAGGAGCCAGGAAAACCTACCTAAGTTTCAGCTAAACGGATCTTCAGGTTAATCCTGGCTCTGATTACCCTGAATATCCGTTTAGTTGAAACTTAGGTAGGTTTTCCTGGCTCCTTACGATTATCTTAGGTTTCGCTATATTTAGCGTAGTGAGCACTTAGTTATGTTTTTACTCGTTTTGTGTTGTTTTTTTTCTTTGGACTTGGAGCTTGAACACTGGACGGTTGTTTTCGCCTTATTTTAATGTTCTTAGTTCTTTCATATATATATATATAATGAAAGCAGAATCATTAACAATCTATTTGGTAGGTGAGTAAAAACAGAGCAATATAATAATGAATACAGAATCCTTAAAAATTTCTGTGTTTTTACTCAACTAGCAAATGGATTTTTAAGAATTCTGTATTCATTATTATATTACTCAGATTTTACATTGAGGTCTGTGTATTTTTATCCTGCTTAGAAGTATCCCTACTAATCATCAACCGATATATATATATATATATATATATATATGTGTGTGTGTGTGTGTGTGTGTATATATATATATATATATATATATATATATATATATATATATATATATATATATATATAACTCTGATACTATCCCTCTTGTCTTTTTCATTGATTGTGTTCCTTCACGGATACGTTCTATCTGAAAATAATTTTTACACCCACGTACATACGCAAGCAGACACACATACACGCGCACACGCACAGACAGTCACGCGCGTACACACACACACACACACACACACACACACACATATATATATATATATATATATATATATATATATATATATATATATATATATATATATATATATATATAAAGCATTTCGAATATAATGTTTCTGTGAAAGAAGAATATGAATATCTGACGCGTTTCGTTCTGTAAAGGATTTTACGAAGGCAAATACAAGGATTTCATTTTTTTAACAAGTACGTATATACAAAAGTATAAATGTTGATACTTTTGCAACATTTTTTTTTTAATAAATGCTCATGTGTATTCATCCATGTAGCTGAAACGTTTAATTAATTTATGGAAGTTGCTAAGTGAAATAATTTAACATCTAAGAAACGAAAGTGATCAAGTTCATGAATTTTTTTATACAAATTATTTTAAATTATTTATGTTTAGGATTCATTTATGTGTTATATATTTAAATTAACATGAAGTTATTAATTTAACCTTTTTCTTTTATTTTCTACCATATTTATATTAATGTATTTTGGTTTGGGTTAGGAATAATTCTTTCAGTAATGAAGATATTTGAAAAAAAATCATGGCGCAAATTTCTATTTTAATATGAACCGATAGCGGAACTAAAAATAATTATCTGTCTAAGTAAGTTTTTCTTTTCCTTTTAATAAGCCGGGAATTCTTCAGATCAAAATTTGTTTGAAATTATAATTGCCTATAAAAGTGAAGACTCATTCTCACATTTTAAAAATGCTGATAAGTGATTTGAGTAATAAAAACTGAATGGCGATTTCCCTCATGTAGACTGGCTGCATATTTAACTGTGAAGCCCAATCCACCTTTGTAACCTTAAACACACACACATTAAACACCACTAAAAACTTAACCTTTTCCATTTTAGGGTTAACCTGTATCTTGCCAACATAACCATCACGCCGAAGACTAGCCATGTTACGATCCACTCTCATTCCTTTTTTATTCCATTGGCGGTGTGTAACTTCCACTTGAGTAGTTTATTCCAACGACCAGCTGCTTTGTGTAATCAAATACCAGGAGGATCCTTCTCATATCACTAAAATCTTAACCTGTTCAAGTCGAGTTTGAACTGTTACCTTTCCCACATAACTCCATAAACTGTTTCTGTAACCCTCTATCGCGACTGGTATTCGGACTTGTACAGGGGGAACATCATTATACTTAACGCTTATATAAAAACCGCCTTAAGTAATCGTATACTTTGACTGGCTCTTGAGCCTTGTATAAGGAAAACATCAGTAAAAAAAAAACGATATTAACAGACAGAACTAAATAGATATATATGAATAATCGATTAGTCAATAGCTAGGAATCAAGTTAAAAAACCAGTTATTATATGAATAATACATTGCCTATGATTGGATGACTAATACAAAGAAGATTTTAATATTGAATCAATTGCTAGATCCACGGCTAGGAAAGCTTGTTCACTATGTTGTACTATACAATCTTTCTCGCCAGAATTTATCTTACATATTTATATGTCTACCATCAATCTATGTTTTGAATATTGCTGTCACATCTGATCTGGTGCTCCTGCTATATATTTAGACATCTTTTCAGAAAATAAAAAGAAGAATATGACATGTTATTGGTGATGATCTAGCACATCTTCTTCAGTTATTTCTATAAATACTTTTATGGACATTGTTCTGATGAACTTTCCTCTATGGTACCTAGACTTTATGAATTTAAGCGCATTACTACATTGAGAAACAGTCTCATCATTTTACAATTGAAATAGCAAGTTGAAACCGTAAGTTCTATGCTAATAATTTCTTCTATCACACTTCTCGCTCGTCGAACTCTTTTCCGGCTCTTTGCTTCCCAGTCAACTTTGATCTTCAATATTTTAAATGCAATATCGATCGTTATCTTCTGTTTTCTTAATTCTTTTATTTTCTCTCTCCTTAATAGTGTTTACCTTATATTCTCGAACACTTAATAATCGTTTGCATCTTAGTGGCATTATTGCCTTACTTGTGGTGAAATGATTAAAAAAAATTTTTTAAAGTAAATGGACAGTCAGATTTTTTTTTATATGTAATAAACAGTGTGGTTTTAACAAAAGCGATTGTTGGAAATCATTTATTCGGTGAAAATACGCTAAATCAGTAAACTGCTTGTCTTACTGGCCGTCTCTTCTATTAGACACTTAATACCAGATAGATAGATAAATAGATAGATAAATAGATAGATAGATGGATGTTTTAAAAGTTTATAATATAGCCTTGAAAATTTCATAGAATTTTATTTAAAATTAGGAATGCCTCAAATTAAATGTTAAGATATATTCATGAGAAATAGAAATAAATTACCCAAAAAATATTTTTCAAGGAAGAAATTGAAAGCGAAGAAAAAAATCAGTTTGATGAATGAATGAAAAAAGAACGAGAATAAACAAAGGAAAGAAAAATTAACAGAGTGTAAGAATGATAGATGTCGTATAAAACCGAGCGTACACACACACACACACACACACACACACACACACATATATATATATATATATATATATATATATATATATATATATATTGATATATATACAGACGATTTCATTTTTTATACATTTAGTTTTTCTACAATTTGATCTAATAATTTATTGTCTTTTCGGATGATAAATTATATAAAAACTGTCCAATTGTTCTTTTTATCCGATCGCTTTCGGCTATACATTTAGCCATTTTCAATATATATATATATATATATATATATATATATATATATATATATATATATTATTTATATATATATTTATACATTTTAGAATTATTTTTATATATTGATAGATACATTTAGATAGATAGACAGACAGACACACACACACACACACACACACACACACACACACACACACACACACACACATATATATATATATATATAGACAGAGAGAGAGAGAGAGATAAAGATATATGTAGATATCGATGTATATATACATATATATATATATATATATATATATATATATATATAGATAGATAGATAGATAGATAGATAGATACATACATACATACATACATACGTACATACATAGGTACATACATATCGATGTGTGTAGATATATATGTATATATATGTATATATATATATATATATATATATATATAGATAGATAGATAGATAGATAGATAGATAGATAGATTATGTGCGTGCGTATGTGTATATTCGCGAATAAATGTATAATACTTGCTAGGTAAATACGTCACACTCTTTTATAAAGTTTGGGTTGTGTTCGGTCACAGGTGTGGTACCAAGAAATAATGGTTTCGGAAGAGACACATGGTTTAGCTTGACAAATACTTTAATAAAATTTTACGCTCTTCTTCCATTTCTTCGGCTTCAGCTGAGTTTTCATGGAAGACAAAATGGAAATCGAATAGGAATGCAACTGATGGCCACTCCCTTTTACGTTCTTTGTATATGGCGTTTCCCTGGTTTAGAATTTAAAAAGAAGTATGAACAGTAAAAGAACGAATGAAAAGCGAATTAAATCGAAAGGAAAACGCAGAAAGAATTTCAGCTTATGTGGACACAAAGATTATAAAAACTTGAAAGTGAATAAATAAATAGAAGGAAAGGAAAAAGGACAAAGCAGAAGGTAGAAAAAAAGCCTGACACTCGTGCGAGATGAAAAAAATAATTTTATGCATGAGTATTTGTAAAGTCCTTGGGCTGATTGAAATTTTCATAACTTATTTATGTCTATGCTAAAATAAAACTATAAGAATTTTAATAAAAATCAAACAAAACGTTATTATATTTTCACATCCATTCTTGTGCTTTAAAATCTTCTTCATGTCTCCAGTCATGTAACTGTTATTCGATTTTGAAGTTCTACAAAAAGATACGGAAGTTTATCTTTTTGTAATAGGTTAAATCAGACGTGTTTTCCTCTCCCATTCATCTAATGAGTTGGCTTTGTTGAAGAAGAAAATTCGTCTTGATATATTATTTCAAATAAACGAATCTGAGCAGCTGAGATTTAGGGATCGTTTCGTAACTCCCAACGTATTTATCAAAAATACTCCCAACAAAAAGCGGTTTAAATCCTTGAGCCAAGGAAAAAATGCACCCTTTTTATCAAAGACAGATAAACTTAGACTTACTGTGTAAGTTCAGGAAGAAAAGAATGTTGCAGTGATACGGTTTATTCTTTTGTTTATTGAGACGACTAATTGTTCATAAGGTTTTTCATTGAAATAATTAACAAGCACTAATTATAATAGTATCCAGTTAACTGATGAAACTGTCGATTGAAAATACCAAAATGTTGCTATTTTACTTATAAAGTGTTACCATTCCACTTGCTATATAATTAATATCAGATTTTTTTGTAAAACTATAATAAACACTGATAATTATATAACACTATATTTAATACCAGATTTTTATATTTGCAATTTTTTACAATTTTTTTGTTTTTGTGAATTATATATATATATTTATACAATTAATACTGGATGTCTTGTGCAGAAAACGTTATTAAATAGTGTTTTTATTTTTATTTTTTTGTAATTATTTTTTTAGAAATTGTAGTAGATTTTTATTTTCATAATCAATAAAGGATTTTCCTTTTACTATTTATAGTTAATACCGTATTTATTTCATTTTAACTTTAATAATTCATGCTGGAATTTTAGTTTAATTTTTTTATAATTTTTAGCAGATATTTTTTTTTTGTTTATATTTCCTATATATAATATATTTATTTTATTTTAATATTTTTAATAAATACTGGATTTATATTTTAATTTGTCAAATGAATACCAAACATTTAGCTAAAATTTTATAATTTATACCAAACCTTCTTTTTAATTTTTTATAATTAACAGCAGATATTGTCTTTTAACATTTACATTTAATACCGGAATTTTTGAAAAAATATAATTATTACCAGATTTTTGTGTCGATTTTTATCATTAATACCGAATTTTATGGTTGGGGGATGCAATAATGTCTTAAATAAACCAGAAGAGTGGTCTGCATTCGGTCTGAATTGAAGTCACTTTCATTGAATGCAAATGTCGGGATTCAGGTTATTGGACGGGTAGGAAAGAAATATTTATAACTGTCCAGAGAAATTATATTTCTCCTCTTTCGGGCTTTGTGTTTCTCTATCGTTTAGCGTAATAATCACGTTGGATAGATTTTAGGTTTAAATAATTACAGTTATATCGCCAGGGACAGAGAAGTGTGTTCGAATACTATTGAAAGTCAGCAATGAAGGCAATGAACACTTGAAAAATTAGGGTTCTACACATTTTCTTCTCATTGGTTAACTTGGCTATATGATTTAATCGAAAGTGACATCGCGAAAAGAAAAAAAAATAAACATTGCTCCAGTTCACATAAAAATAGTTTTTTCCAAAACTGAACTTCAGGCCAACATGGCTGACTATGCCTATTGAAGCAAAACAATCATTAGATCATTTTAAAACAACTAATGAAAGCCGAGTTTCTACTGGGAACAAACCGACTCAATAAGAGTAGAAACGGAATTAAGTAAATACACAAAAATAGAAAGGATCCTATGAAAAGGATTTGTTTCCTCACATGATTTATTTAAAATTTACACCGAAGTGATCCTACGATTTATTGTTAGCGGACAAGACAAATATAAAGTTTAAATGTTCGGTATTCATTTGAAAAATTAAAATATAAATCCGGTATTTATTAAGAATATTAAAATAAAACAAATACATTGATACAAACTACCGTAGACGAATCCTCCAGCATTCACGATGTCCACTCGTAAGGGAGTATTAGCAATATATATACATATATATATATATATGTGTGTGTGTGTGTACAATTTTGCACACAGAATATATCTGCGAAAGGACAATATGAATGTTTCGTTCTGTAAAAGAGTTTAAGAAGGCAAATGCAAGGGTTTCATTTTGTAACAAGAACATGTTGACAAGAATAAAAATTTTGTTAGTTTTGCAGAATTTTTAAATTTAATAAATGTCCATGCGTATTCATCGGAGTAGGCAAGAACGTGTAGCTGAGAGAAAGCTAGTGAAAAAAAATATCCTTATTAAGGAACGGGAGTTTTTAGAAACCTATTATCAATCACATTTTGAGAGAAAATGTGACATAGAAGTTACGTTTGGTAAATAACCAAATCTGTCTTATAGCTCCGTGTTTTTCATTGGTTAAACATCCCATGAAAGGGACATCATTTCAAATACTGAGTTGTTTGTTTTTAGAAAGGTAGTCAAACTGATACAGTAATGAGAGCAGTCACGAAAAAGAAATTACAAAACCTCTTACAGAAGTTAGCGAAGGAGAGTGAGAAGAAGGGACTGAGCATAAGCTACAAGACGACAGAGTGCATGGTCATCGGTAAAAGGATGAGCTCGAAATGCGAGTTGTAGGCTGGGGACACTAAAATCAAGCAGGTGCGGAAGTTTGAATATCTTGGAAGTGTTTTGACGGACGACGTTAGGTTCGACGCTGAGATCCGAAGACGGATTGGGATGGCCAAGAATGCATTCTGAAAGCTGGGCAAAAATATTGCGAGACAGGAGGATTTCTTTGGTGACAAAGAAAAGAGTACTGAGCTGCTACGTGACATCTGTTCTTTTATACGGCAGCGAATGTTGGACGGTCTCCTCAAAGATGAAGAAGAGACTCTTGGCAACGGAGATGTGGTTCTACAGAAGTATGTTAAGGATATCATAGGCCGAGCGTGTGAGCAACGATGAGGTTCTGACGAGGAGGAAGCTTGTACTTGACATCAGGAAGAGGGAGATGAAATTCATGGGACACGTAATGAGAAAGTAAGGCCTGGAGAATCTGATACTCTCAAGGGTTGAATAAAGGGAAAGAGAGACAAGAGGAAGCAACGCATGATATACCTGCGGGGTTTAAGCTAGTGGATGACAGAACGTGGTCTGGGGGAGGTGGCAGAGAGAAGAAACTTATGGAGAGTTACATGGGATAGGGGGGAGGCGAGATCCATGATCGCCTACGTCATGAAGGGACACTGCACATAAAAAGAAAAAAAAGGGCAAACTGAACTAGATTGACGATTATCACAAGACAACTTTTCTTCACATATTTCCTTTCGTTTAACTTTAACTATGTACTAAATAAAGCTCAGACTATATTAAGAAACACTGACAATTATACGAAGCGATATATACATAAGGTGATACTAATAAAAAAAATACTAAACGGAAAAAGAAAATCCTAGTGAAAGTAAATGACATTCGTTCTGGTTAAAATCTTTAGGGAAAGGAGAGACGCGTATTTCGACTCAGATGTACGGTAGATATTAAAAGAGAAAGGCTGCAGAGTGAGGTAAAGGGGTTGCAATAAAACTGTCAAAATTTATTCGTGTTTTTCCTGATGAAGAGGACGTTCTAATCTGTATCACGCTAAGCTTCTTCTTGTTCAATTTCAATGATGGCCTACCGACATAATTAAACAGAGTAGAGCTCCTCGCTTCCTTTGTTTCTTTTTGTTTCATTCCCTTACAGCAATATCGTTTTACGTTCGCTCTTTCTCTCTCGGGCAATATTACCTTCAAGATCCACTTCTTGAAAGTGCCCGGACACATATACGCACACACCATAAGAAGTTGTCTCGACATCGGGTAACATTTAGGGAGTTAATCCAGCAGCCTATTACAAATTCTTCTTCTTATATATGACATGTTAATACAAGACGTGGAGGATCATGACTTTCCAAAACAGTCGCTATTTTTTTTGCTCTAAATAATTTGTTAGTATTTATTATATCTATTTCCCTTTTCTATACACATACCCAATCTCACTAGGTCACAAAAATAGAATAAGCATCGAATAAGCATAGAAATGAATACAATATGGGAACCAACAATGAGTGCCAGAAAAAAAGCAATGAATAACAAAAAAAAAATGCAATATAAACTCTGGTAAAAAAAGGAATAATAATTGCAGAAAATTGAAATATGAGAAAAGGTAAAAAAAGATCCTGAGTCATTAGTTCTATAAATCAAAATTCAAAGACAGATGTTTGCAAGGACACTTGGTCCAGTAACTAAAGGCGTTGGTAAGATCCAGATTACAGCAGTGGCGAACGAAAAGTTGAAGAGTTATGTTAAAGGGAAATAACTGAGAAGTGTCACGTAGAACGAGAACAAACTACCTCGGTGAATGAAATAAAGAAGGGGTGCCAAAGAAGATGAAACGTTGTGAATATAACAATGAAGATAAGGATAAGGTAAAGTAAATAGAATAATGTAAATAAAGTAGGTAATCATAATACCTCATCTTAGAGATATAGACAGATATTCACAACCTCGTTATGTAGGTTTCATCTGTTTCACTAAATTTCCATATCCTATGAGTGTTGAATTCTCTAGACCATCTTTCCTCGCAAATTTTCGTCGCATATATTTAGCTGTGTATTTTTCTTTGTTCCCTTTCTGATTCTATTTTCTTTAAGATTTCCTAATAGTATACATGTTTTGTACCTGGCTTTCTTAAAATTATCCGCTGGGATCACTTCTCTGTCGTGTTAAGACTATGTTTAATGCGGCTTTTTTTCTAATGTTTTTTCTCTATCTTAGTAATTTGCTTACTTTCTATAAGACATATTTTACTATCATTCTCCATCTTCGGATTTCGGTGTCACATATTCCTTCGTCTCTAATTACTCTTTACAGAGAGAAAATAAAATATTTATCTGATTGAAATTGACGTTTTAAATCTGTAATTGGCGTAAAACTTTCTGTTGTCTCCCCTACTGATGATCATCCATGACATATTAACAGTGGAAGGATTTGCAGGCATCTGTTTTTATGGACTTTTTTCCTTGTTTTGTTGTAAGGGACCCGCTCTCAATGTTTGTAAAAGTATTTTGATATATATATATATATATATATATATATATATATATATATATATACACAAAGAAATAATCACGCATAGAATCAATCAGCAACATTAATGCTATTATTGGCGACATCCATCGCTAGTAGTGAAATGGACAATTTCCGACAATTATTTTGATACATTTTTATGTTTATAATTTTTTTTTTATAGATACAAATATGTAAGTAAATGCTCTGTTTATAATAAACAGTATTAACAACATTTACCCGGCCTGAATGTCCGAGAAATTTTCATAGAAAATATGCGTCCTCAGGCAGGAATCGAACCTGTATCCTATAGAGAAACGTCATATGGCCTGACGTGCTTTACCGATTTAGCCACAGAGGAGTTTTTCGGTGACCAAAGTCAATTTTACTGTTTTTAAATTACAATTCTCCATGATTTTCTATCGTGCATTCAGATCTGCTCGATGCGTATACAAATGTAAACAAATGACGTCACACAGTTATGAAATGGACAAAGTCCGACAATTATTTTAAGACATTTTTAAGTTTATACATTCTTTTATTTTTTATATACACAATTATTTAAGTAAATGCTCTGTTTATAATAAGCGGTATTAACAATATTTACCGGGCTAAATATTCAAGAAATTTTCATAGAAAATATCCATCCTCCGACAGGAATCGAACCTGTATCCTATACGGAATCGTCATATAGACTGACGTGCTTTACAGATTTAGCCACAAAGAAGCGTTTCGGTTAGCACGGTCGATTTTACTGTTATAAACTAAACTTCCCCATGATTTTCTCTCGTACATTCATATCTTCTCGGTGCTTATCCAAATGTAAACAAATGACGTCACACATTATAAAAAAGAATGTATAAACATAAAAATGTCTTTAAATAATTGTCGAACTTTGTCCATTTCATAATGTATATAATGTGTATATATAATACTCAACTCTCCTGTCGAATTCGACGTATGAGGGTCTGGCAGATCAGTTCCTAGGAAATGGACAGCCACACACCAGCACATGAGATTTGATTATAGTGGTAAAGGTTTTGTGCAGAAGCATCGAGACTTTTGAATGGTCGAATACTTGGTGCACTACGTTCCACAGGGTCCCCTTAACGACCTTCCGCGGGTTTTGAATTCAGACTTGTCCTTCTCCTAGATAAGTTGCCATCTAATGCTACAGGACCCAGTTTGTCCTGCTATTTACTCATAGCTGGAAGGAGAAGAAGAGGATTCACAAGGGTATTAGCACGTAAGTGAATGTAATAGATTCGACTGGAATTCGAACTCGGCTCTCCGATTCCTCACTCCAAGCTGCTTTCCATTACTCCACTGTGCCTCCTCTCTCTCTCTATATATATACGTGTGTATATGTGTTAACGTGTGCATTTTTCTGCCTTTTTATCTATGTGAATTAAAGATCCGCGTATATATCTTTTGTGTATGTATATATGTATGCATGTATGCATTTAAATATATACGGATGCACACACAAAAAATGTCAAAGAAACCAGTCCAATCATGTTGGCTTTTTCTCCTGCTTCCTTAGACGTCAAAAGCCTGTTAAAATACTTTGAACGTCTTTTCATTTAGTAGGAGCATCACACTCATCTTCCTTTTTGAACACTTGGCATCAGTTTCATCCAGGAAGACCGGCTTCGCCTCCCAGACTCCCATCATTGCAATGGACAATTAAAAGGTTAATACTGCCAAAATGCACGGCTGCTACAGGGCTAGCTATTAAGGAAGCTGTCCAGATAGTGTGTGTATTGATTGGCATCTATTTCTTGTTGGTGCCGTCATGGCAAATGCATTTTCTTCTGCAGAAAAACAAAAGACATTAAGGGTTTTAAGGGTACGTGTGGCTGAAATGCGAGAGAAGATTATGTGATGACGATAAGATGGAATCTGTTAGAGATTGCGGGTATGCACTCGGATACAAGGGCTGGTTTAGATAGGGGTGGGTCATGAGAATTAGTTGCCTTCAATGAGTCATAGCCTGAAATGAAAAAGATGGCCTGACGGACGGTGAAGACGTCTCACCCTTACTCCTGTAACATCCACCCCGTTCATTGTTACCCACTATTTACTGGAACATTGTGAATAGGAATCCTGTCTCCGTTCGTATGTGTCAAAGTGCACACATTTGACAGGAAATCAGTGAAAGCCATACTAATGTGAATGTACGTATGTTGTTGAAGGAAATATGTGTATGCCGATGTGGTTGAAATTGGCAATCTGTATATGAGGCCGTGCAGAGGGAAAGATTCTGTGTTGGCTAGAAAGATAATCAAGTGTATACTTACTGTTTTTGCAATTTGGAGTCAGTGCACATGCGTTTTCTTTACTCAGCGGCGAGTGTTGTGATGCAACATGATCCATTACCATCTGAAAATGTCCTTCTCCTTCCGACTTCTCCTCCTTCTTCTAATTCTTCTTCTTCTTCTTAGTAATATCTATTATTATTATTATTAAAATATTACTAGCATGATTCCGTCCTGGGTATGACGATAAACTACATCCAACAGCAAGGCCTCTGATCAGGAGGTTTTAAGAAGCACGGAACCACTTCTTAATTACTGTTGTTGCCAAGTCCACCCTAACTTCGGGTGGTAGCACCTGTTAGGGTCCCAGCTATGGGCAAATAGTTAACCAGCAAATTGGGGTCAAAACATTATGAAAGGGAAAAAATAGATTTTAATACGAGAAATACTTTGTAAAAATTACATTACCAGCAATACATTTTTGAAAAAATAAATTACCAGCGGTACATATTTGAAGGAAAAATATTACCAAATATAGATTTTTTGAAGACAAACATATTACAAGAAATAGATTTTTGAAAAAAAAAATTACCAGCAATAAAGATTTTGTCAGCATTAAATAACCAATTGAGGTTGATATGCCGTAAAACAAAAGAAACCACTGTCCTGGGTATGACGATAAACTACGTCCAGCTGCAAGACCTCTGATCAGGAGGTTTTGAGGAGCGAGGAACAACCTCTTAGTTGCGAGTGTTCTTAGGTCCACTCTAATTCAGGGTGGTAGCACCTGTTAGGGTCCCATCTATGGGCAAATAGTTTACCCCGAAACTGAGATAAAAACACTATGAAAGTGTAAAAATAGGTTTTAATACCAGAAATACTTTGTAAAAAATTATTACCAGCAATAAATTTTTGAAGGAACTCCAACAATGTTTTTGAAGGAAAAAATATTACCAACTATATATTTTTGGGGAAAGAATATTACCAGCAATACATTTTTGAAGGAAATAATATTACCAGAAATAGATTTTTGACAAAACAAAATATTTCCAGGAATAAAAATTGTTTTTCGGCATTAAATGACACATTGAGATTGATATGCCTAAAACAAAACAAATCAAACCAAACCAAAAGAAACCAAACTAGTGGTAGTTGTATTAGTAGTAATTAGTAATATTAAGTATTAGTAGTAGAATTTCCCATACCGGCTTTATCTAGTAGTTTATATTATAGATTAAGTGGCAGTAGAATTCCCGGATCTTCTTATTTTATCTCCTCTATACCTTCACGGCGTATTTGAACATGGTTCATTACAAATCCCTGTGTTTTCTTTCCCACATAAACTTTCCATGCTTTACTATCATTCTTTGTCCCTGCTATGTCATCCATTACACTATTTCCTTTTTACTTTCCTCTTCAATATATATATATATATATTTTTAATAAGTTTTATGAGTGTTAAACTTTCCGGGAACACTTTCATCATAATGTCTCCCAGAGATTTCAATTGTCTCTTTCGAATTTTTGTTAACAGTATCCATGTTGTTTCTGTTTTCTTTAGAGCTTACAATTTGCACGCGTGTTCCTTCCAGAGGATTCTCGGTATCTAACTGTATAACCACATCTCTGTCTCTTAGATTCTCTACCTCATCTGTAAGTAACACTTATCATCATACAAGACGGGGAATATGGAATACCGCCCTCATATTTGGGCGGAATCTGACCTGGCCTCACTTTTCAGTCTCGATAGAGTTCAAAAGCGTCTCCGAGTCCTTGTGGGTGACGAATTATTATTATTATTATTATTATTATTATTATTATTATTATTATTATACTGGGGTTTGGAGAAGTAACCGAAAAGGAAAGTGAGAAGGACATTGAGGAGGAAATTAAGGAGGATCAATATGAACCTGTTACAGGAAGTCGAATCAGTACGCGCCGTCTTGTTTCACTAAGAAATCCTGTTATCTTCGCGCCTTTTTTCTCATATGGAAATTTGAAAAAATTCCAATCCATCACTGACAGAATTCTATGCCCGCGGGATTTAAAACACACCCACTCAGTTAGAGGGGTCAGTGTTCTGACTGGTACTTTTCTAAATTGTGCTAGTCTACGCCTTCTGTAACAGTTATAATCGAAGGCACATTCTCGGAGATACACTTACTTCTTTAAAATCTTTGAAAAGTCCGCATTTATCATATTAAAAACAGTATCAATATACCTCTACGATACAAGTAAAATTACTCAGGTACTAAAAAAAACCTTCTGATAACTTACAAATAAAAACAGTCTTTAAGCATTATATAGGAATGCATTGCATGCATTTAAATTTTCTCATGGACTGTCGCAGTATATGGATTAAGAGTTGATACATTCCATCCCCAACAACATTGACAGTATCACTTCAGATTCAAACCCCATTTATCTGAAGAGAAACAATTCTTCCTCAAATTTAATCAGCTGCTGATTAGATTACTCTTCCTACAATTCAAAGTGGAGTACATTTTAACCCTTCTGTTACTTATTTTCTTATCTATACACTCTGCGATCAGGCAGCGTCGTCTTAAATATTTGCAACTTTCACAAATACTCTGACATGCATGTACCAGTCATTGTAAATCACACTGTTCCACATCACATTCTTTTATTTCTATTTCCTAAGAGAGCAAATGAATAATGTTGGGAGTACATGTTTACATAGCCAAACCCTGATCGCTTTCATAATAAACATGTAAGATAATCATTACTATGTCTCGTGTTTTTCCCTTTCTTCAGAAACAGCTTCTTGCATTTACCCATGCTGCGTTTTATAATTCGATTCACTTATCACAAAAATCGCATTTACTGCTTTTGATATTTTTGTTTTCTTTATATTATTATTATTATTATTATTATTATTGGGAGGTGGTATAGAGATATTGAGGGAGATCAGCTCACCAACAGAATGAGGCTGGGGTAGAGATATGTGGAGCCCAATGTACTCATAATGACACAATGTCTGATAAGATTATACTTATGCGTACACGTACACGTAAGCGATATAGTTTTGGGGCAAGTCAGGTCGTGGAGGCCAGGGCGCTCAGAAGTTCCTAAGTTGATTTCTCTTCCTTCAGAACCAACTTACTATATTCAGTCTCGTTGTGTTTTCAATTTGGTTTTATATATATATATATATATATATATATATATATATATATAATAAAAGGCTTAAACACTAATATTCCATTGTCATACTTTATTCCATTGGGACCGTATATACGATCCAATTCATCAGACCCACAAATTCAAAAAGAAACAGAAAAAAAACAACTCCGAGAATAAAAAATAAAATTTAGTGAGAGTGCATGTATGAGAGTGTGGGACGAATATATATAATTGCATATGTATGTGTATATTTACCACTAATATTATCAATCTCTATCTATCTATCTATCTATCTATCTATCTATCTATCTATATATATATATATATATATAGAGAGAGAGAGAGAGAAAGATTGTCATCAACAGACACATTGTTTATATTTTTACAACGCATCAGAGTGGCTAGACATCCGATTGCTTCAAGCCGGGATCGAAACCTGACTGATTTGGCATAAGTCGGAGATTTTCCCCCTAAGCACGGTCGAAAGAAAGGCGAATTTTTACATACTTACTCTCTGAATAAACCGGCCAATGACTGACATTTCTCAATTCAGTGAAGAACCTATGATAATCCAAGAGAACCACCATCGCCCAGACGATCCGTTTAGGTTAAACCTAGGTAGGTTTGCCTGGCTCCTTAGGCTGGGAAAAACTACTTTCATTCCTCGGAAATGTTTATTGTTTTTAAAAGTAATCATTAGAATTCTGATAAAGACTTATCACGGGAAAATGAATTTGTATATCTTCTTTGATCTTGAAAATTTACAACAAAAAAATTACAGTAAACACTATTTATTCATTTGATTCTTTATGAGTAAATCGTTTGTAAAACATTAACTGCCAATTGTTTCGAACTTTATAAATTGTAAATAATAACGATTTTATTATAGCTTTTCACATATTTTTTATGAATTAGCGTTTTTCTTTAAAAAAATATTATATATATATATAAATATTTATATATAAATAAAAAATTGTTTAAATATTTATTTTTATAAACTGGTAAATGATAAACATTGAATTCTATTGATTCAAGTATATTTGTGTGTTTTAAATATAAATTGATTTTTGTAAATAAACACTGAAAAAACAGTATTTAATATTTTCTTTGTAAATTCTCAGGTACAAAGAAAATGTATGAATACACTTTAAAATTCTAATCATCGCATTTTCTGACGATAAATATTGGAGCGAAAGTAGTTAAAATAATAGGGAAAACAGTCCTTTTGCTATATGGATTGTATTATATACAAGCCTTAAATATTTAAAAAAAATGAATTTAAGTATAATCTTCAAAGCTTTTTATGTAACGTCAATAGCCATATTCTTGCTTTTGAAACTTGTCTTTTAGTGTCCATTTAATTTGACTCTCAGTGATCGCTGTTTTACTTGCATTTACCAGCTTGCTTATAGTGAAAATATTATATAAAATATATATATATATATATATATATATATATATATATATATATATATATATATATATATATATATGCGTGTGTGTGTACGTGCGTAAATATAAACGCATATAAATAGTATATACACTTTTTTGTGCGTTTGCGTTATCCTGGTTTATTCTAAAACACTCACATACATATGTATGTGCATGTGTGAATATGTGCGTGTGTTTAACAGATCCTTATATGTGTATGAAATTTGATACTTCTTTATTCCTTGATTTTGAACACACACCAGCATATGTACACAGATAGACATATATATGCACACACACACACACACACACACACATATATATATATATATATATATATATATATATATATATATATATATATATATGAACCCAGCCATTTCTAAAGAGTTACAAGTCCTGGGGCCAAATTTCCTTGAATGTCAGTTTCAAGTTGTTGACCATATTCTGCTGGCAGCAAATTCATGCTTTGGTCTCTGGGGCCGCCTTAACAGACAGAACTAAATTTCCCGATGCGAAGCACAGAAAAACTGCGAATCGGGAATCGGGAACAAAGGAATTGCACAGAAGTTCGAGAGAAAAAAAAAAAAAAACTTTCTCTCTTAACGGGTTTCGATCAGATACCAACTGACTAAGAGGATAATTTTTTTTGCAGAAAAAAAAATCATTATTTAAACTTCGTTACGCAGACAGTTTTACGGCAATAATTATGTTTCTTTCTTCCATTTTTTTTGTTGTTGTAAAAACCAATACAGAAAAAATTGATTTTGAGTAAAGTATTTTTAGCTTACAAACTAACTTCAACATTTTACAATTTCGAGAATAAATCCTAATAAAGTTGATATATTTTGTGTTACACACATTGAATATATTCATACCGGAATTGTAATCTTGAGTCACCACAAGCAAATCATGCAGATTTTTACTGTATTCGATAAATAAAAACTGTGTTAAAAATGTAAAAGTATACAAAAAATCCTACTCAATAAATAAGTTTTGTTCGATCATTTGTGATATCTTAAATAATAAATGTAAAAAAATAGATAATTTTGTATACAACACCATAACACTGCTTGGCACGATGGTTTAAATGCGCATTGTTTATTGAAAATCACACTAAGACTAATGTACTCTATAACATATTACATCATAATATAGCTAAATTGTCCAGTCTAATTTTCCTTTGAAGTCAATGAAGGTTTTAGCCGATGTCACAATGATTTAATAATAATGTGCTTAGGCCACAGATATTGTCTATATACAAGTTGTAAAGCTCCAGTAAATTATATATTTTATAAGGCTGTGCTATAAGTCTTTTGCTGATCACCAGAATGAAATTGCAACGCTATTTACATTATTCCGACTATTGACCTCATCTTTGTCGCCATATTTATTACAATGTTTCAGCCGTTGTACTCTCCGGCCTTCTTCAGGTACTTGGAATGCCGAACTGAACACTTTATTTCACTCACTGGGTTTAGTATCTCGTGGCATGTTTTAATGGGTGTCAGTTATCAGTTATCTCCTGCTAATTCCCCTCTCAGAAATATAGACAGATACTGAAATTGCAACGCTACGATTTTTTGCCTAAACTTAATGTTTACACTCGTTTACTCAGAAAACGGGAACGATTTGCCAAAAAAAAATGTGCCGTTATTCATGAAATTGAGTGCAAGACCACGTTTCCAAAATCGACCTGTCCTAATGTAAAAATTTTACAAGATTCCTTTCTTCCTTATGTGTCCATGTAATTTCAACTATCTGTTTCTTGTTCAATATACAAAAATCTTTTTTTTGTTTCGATTTTTTCTTAAAACCTACTCGTTGCTCACATTATCCGCTTATGTTATTCTCGGCATTGCTTTACAGAAATTTGTTACCTCAAATCTCTTCTCATCTGCGAGGGAATTCTCCAGCATTGACTGCATATATAGTATTACACAGCAACAAACGTTTAGATTTAACAGCCATACCCAGCTGGTCGATCAAAAAAAAAGCGTTCAATTAGAATGGAGCAAAAACAGCATCGTTTAGATGTAACAGAATCTTCAATTACTTTAAAGTGCTTTCATTAAAAATGTTTTCAATTGATGCAGTTACTGATATAACAGAAGTAGTCTGTGTCCATGTAATCGAAGTTACGTGAGAATATGACGGGTTAAACCAGACAACATGAAGACCCACTTCTGACCAAAATTATTTTGGAGTTTTTGAAATTCAATTGGTCAGTGTTGCTACCGGGGATGTAAAAGAGGATACATTTATAAATAAAACAATTGTTAAGTTTGATGAAAATTGCTTGAAAGTTCAACGAAAAATTAGAAAGAAAACAGTAAAAGTCGCCATTTTTCGCTATTTACGCAGGTTTTCATTATATGGGTGAACTCACTTATCAAGTTAAATGTCTGTCAAACAATCAGTTTATTGTTGGCTACAATTGAGTGAAGTTTGTATTAGATTGCTTGAAAAGTGAAGGAATTTTTAGTTTAAAATGAGTGTTTTTCGTTTTCCGCGTTTTTTCGCTAAACACAGTGGCATAGAAATAAAATGAGCTATCGCTGAGATCCTCATGATATAAGTAACCCACATATTGGATTTGAATGAAATTGGAGGAAAAAAGTTGAATTTATCGATTTTCGCTCGGCTTTATCGATTATTGATTGTTAAAATATCATCGAGTTTTTTCAGCTAAGATCCTATCTCTTATATTGTACAATGTATATGCCAAGTTTGGTCAAAATCGGTTGTATGAATCTCGTGTGAAAAGGTATCACAGAGAGAAGCAGAGAGACACACAGGCAACCTCTGTCTTATAGAATGCTCTTCGATAAAAGTGACTCACCTGATTTTTTTTTACTAAATTTTCTCTTCTTCGATGAAACGAAAGTTGAGCTAAATTCAAAGGCCAAACGATCTAAAATCCGAAGAAGAAGCTTTGAAAGCTCTTTGAATTTAACAGTAAATACTGTCAAGCATCCGTTCAGCATAATGTTCTGGGGATGCTTTTCATGGAACTGGTTTCTTAAAACCTATTGAAAAGACCCTCAGGAGCGAGCAGTACAAGAGAATTTTAGAGTCTTGTCTGCACCCTTCTGCTGAAAGGATGTAAATCGACCCCACCAAGCTCATTTTTATGCATGATAGTGCTCCCTGTCACAAATCAAAATTGATGAAAGAATACTTTGATGAGAAGCAGGTGAGTTTTATGTCATGGCCGCCCCAATCTCCTGACCTCAACCCTATAGAAAACTTATGAAGCATTATAAACTACAGGCTCTCGAGAAAGCAGCTGAGCAACAAAGAGGATTTGATTGTGAATTTCATATCCGAATGGAATTCAATGCTTGGAGATGAGATTTTTCAGAACCTACTCAAGTCAATGACAAAAAGGGTTGAAAAGGTTATTCAAAATAAAGGAGGACCCATAGATTATTAAATATTTCGAACTATATTACCTATTATAAATAAATTATACCTATATTATTTTTTATTTAAAGCTGTTCGGTTATGTTTCTATTGATTACTAGTTGCAGGAAATAAGTGAGTCACTTTTTTGCACAAAGTTTTTCCCTCAATCTCATTTATATCCAAAATTATAATTATCAATAGAATACTTTAGGGTGAGTAAACTTTTTTACTAGGTGTTCGGGAAGGTGTTTTTATATTAGTAAGATTAAAAATTAGTTTGACCCCAAAAACAATAGGCGAAAAAAACAATCAGGTGAGTCACTTTTATCGAACAGCACTGTATATATTTTCTAGTTTCTTAACACTTTCAATATCCTACTGTTCGGATATCAGTGTCAAAGTTTCTGTCCTTTATTGAAACCCTTTCAGGATGTGTAAATAGATGTACTGTCGTTTTCAGTTCATAATTCGCTAATGGTTGGTAAATCGGATAGATGGACAATTGTTGCCTATGCTAGCCTTTAGATGCTTTCAGCAACAATGATGTCCTCTCCACGAATGTAGCGAATATTGCGGTTCTATTCAGCTATGAAAGAAAAGTGTCTTTGCTTCTTATAAGATTTTATCAATGATATCTTGCGAAAAGCCTATCTAATTTATTTGTGATCATTAAATAAGGTAATGTGTCAACTTTCAAGTATAAAATGTAATACGAATTAATAGACTGCGGACAAATGACGGTAAAAATACTGCGCTACTGAAGTTAACTGATCTGCTCAAAAAACAAAAAAGACATCGAAAATTAATGTGGGAATATTTCTTGCAGATTAGAATTCACCAGACCTTTAACCTGGAAATTTGTCCGAATCGAAAAATATTAATTTTATCATTTGAGAATGAGGTTCCTGCTCATCATATAAATATAGGGTGAGTTAAAATTATGTTAACATTAGTATTGTTATTATTATAATGTTAAACATTAATTAGGTCGATAGTCAGGTCGTGTTGGGTCATTGCTCTGGCCTACACCGTTCCTTGAATTGACGCCCTGGGATTTCTGGTTATGTGTTATGGCTAAGGAGAACGTTTATACCAAGCGAATTCGTGATATCAGTGGCCCCAAGGACAGGATGCGGAGTGTGGTATCATCTATTTCCCGTGGAGTGAGTGTCCGGGGTTAAAATGCTACGGTTGCTGGCCGGGTTTTGTGTGTTTAACATGACAGCGAACAGGTTGAGATCGTTTTGTAAATCATCTTGCACATGTCATGTAAATTTTGTGAATAGATAAGTTTTACGATTTAAGTGTTAACATAATCTTAACTAACCCTGTACAATGTAAAATTGTCCCCTGATTTCTTTAAGATATTGTCTGTACTTTGATCTCATTGTCAAATGTCAATTTCGAAACGCATTGATTACGCCATTGTTCACCGCGTATTACTTTTTTCACAATTCGTAATATTACGCAGTAATCAATGACATGTACAGATTTAAGTTCAGACAACTCTTTAAAAAGTCCTGGGTCGATTTGACATTATATTTATATTATGAATATGCCAAACTTCTAAAATAATAAAGAATAAATATTATTTGATGTCGAAAAATACCGTGGATTCAGGAAACTTTCAAAGTCTTATTCCCTGCCGAATTCTCCATTTCTTTACGAACAGTTCAGCTAGTGAAAGCAGTTTCAAAATTACAATATATCCCTCATAATTTCTGAAGTTGTCTTGCAGAAGATCAACCAAGAAATGTTTATTATCTAATTGCGCATGCAGCGTTGCACCGATACTAAATCTGCACAAAACAAAATGTATGTGATGTTAATGCTGGTTTGCGGCAAGTTATCCTGTCACTGAAAATCCCCATGGGTATGTCGCTGGTGACGCTGACCTAGAGCTGGGGAGAATACTCCATATGATACTATCCGACCGGTGTATGACATGGATTTTCCGTTTTACATTTTTATTCAAAATAAACATTACCACTTTCTCACTAGTTCTCGTAGAATGAACGAATTCCTGTAGAGACGTACATTTTTAGGGCTCTTAAAATCGTGTTTGACTCCGAGACGCTTCATGAAGAGTCGTGGTGGCCTGGATTGTATTTCAAATCATAAGAGAATCTTATTCACCGGCCAAGATACAGTGTTCAGTTAACGTGATGTTCTTAATCGCAGCAATGACTGGGTTTTTAGTGGGTGGCAACACGTGTATGAAGCAGTGTCTTATTTCCTCTTGTCCGCACTTTATTTGTTCTCGTCATTAACTCTCAAATAAGGCGAGATTCTCACTGACATTCATGTCTCACTAATTAGCTTAACGGAAAGCTCATATTTTCTCATTTCATAGGTGGAAATGGCGGCCATTTTTTTTTTCGTTTTTTGAATTCGTCATATATTTTTGCTGCTAAGAAAGAAGCCTGCAATTTTGCGATCGTTTCTGTAGGCAGTGACAAAAGCGCGCGGTAGAACGTCGTCTCCGTGTTAGTTACATTTCGCAAGCTTAACTGGGCTTCAATAATTGCGTACCAGCCAGCAGCGACTGTCTCTATGAATGCGAGGACATTAATAGCCCTCACTGATAATACATTTGTAGCTGTCATATTTGAGAATGAAGAGCGAGAGAGAATATTCCAAGTAGAAAATTGTAATTCGGTCAATGGGTTCGACATGGAATTTTTTGCAAATTAATAAGAAAAAGGAACGTAAGAAATATTACTGCATTTTACTAACATGCTGACACCAGATGTCTGGTAGTTACTGTTTGATAGTGAATGACAATGTCTCCTCAAATATAAAATATTTCTTATCCTTTCAAACACAAGCAATATCTTTGTCTGAGCAGTCACAACTTTTACATGAATTACTAATTCATCTATGTTGCGTTTTTAGAAATGTTCCTTTCTCTATTATTTTCACAAACCGACCGTTCGCAGCCCATAATTTCCTTATCCCGCGAACAAAATACTGTTATTTCTTTCATTATTGACATTGATAAAATACAGACGATTATCATGACATCCATCATTGTAACTCATAGCAGTGAACCAAACTAAAATATGCTTCTAACTTCCAGGTGTGGGACACATTGCGTCTCGATTTAACGTTTTCACTGGCATAAAATGGAACAATTATATTGAATCAGCGAGGTCTTCTGCTCGGAATGTTGTTTTATTTTGTGGTTCTAGAATTTTTTTTCCCCCAGAATAAATTTTACAGATTTATAATTCTACCATTCATTGAATATTGTAGTCAGATCTGCACTGTTGATTTTGCTATATATCTACAGAATCTTAACAAAATCCAAAGAAAAACCTGCTATGTTATCATTCCTGACCTGGCATCTTGACTTCAGTAACTTTCTCATCACCTCTGTGTATCTTCCCTGTGCCTTATCTATAAATATTTTCACGATCATTTTTCAGATGAGCTTTCCTCTTTAGTACCCCGGCTTTACGAATTTCACGGATTTACTATAATGTTACAGTTGAAATTGCTAGATACTACAGCCAGTTCATTGCTAAAAGTTTCCTCTTTCGCACTTCCCACTTGTGGAACTTTCTTTCGGGTTTTTACTATCCAGTAAAATTTGATCTTCAATAATTTAAATACAATGATCATCTTTTGTTTCATTATTGTCTCCTCTTCTTAATAAGGATTGCTTTCATATTCTTTCACTGTCAATAAGCTGGTGTGCCTTAATGGCTTTATTTCCTTGTTTGGGGTGAAATGATTTTTAAAAAAGTGTGAATATCTATGAATACAGGAAGAATCAAACACAGTTCACCGTATCAATTTTCTGCAAGACAAAATCTAAAAGAATAGAGAGGATCAAACTCAATATCTGTTGTGGTGTCCTCCCTCTAAAAAATTTATGTTGGATTCTTCCGCCTACTATAAGATTAGTAAGAGAGAAGGCCTTGGGGAACGGTGCCAAACCGTTCATGACTGTCAAACTCTCCGCCTCGGCGGATAGGAACTCGGACGAAGCTTTGCCGATGTTGGGGGGTCAAATATAACGGTTCTCCAAACTGTTCAACTTTCGAACTCTCTGCCTTTGTGCAGAGAGCAGCCCTGACGAGGCTTTGCCAAGGACAAATTTTTGTCCGGAGAGGTAGACATGTCCTGAACCCATTCATGCAGTTTCTAAGGGATTATTTTTGGCCGAGCCTACGGGCTCGGGGAACCCACGGTAAACTCGGCCTTGTGCCGCATACATTCCTCGTGGTGGGGCTGTTAAATATTACAGTCGAGTAGATTGAACGCTGGGTCAACCGGCACACACACACTAGTCATGTAATACTCTTTTGTTTGCTTACTGTATAATATATTACTTGCTTTGTTATTTCATTAACCTTTTACTTGGTTACAACATTACCCAACAGTAATAATATTCAAAAATGTTTTGCTAGTCATTAACCATCAGCGACGTACACTCTCGAAATATATTATGATGGAAAAAGCAAGTATTTTCTATGGAAATAAATGGTTATCATCGAATATTAGTTGCAGTAAACGGACTGCAGCCGATTTGCATAAGTTTACCTGGATATGAGTCATAAATGTACCGGGTATAACAGCAAAATTGTCCAATTGTTAGGTTAAGCTCTGAACCGTTGAGGTTTAGAAAGGATTAAAGATATCTTACTGCAATTCTACGATATTTTTATAATATTACTGGACTCTACGAAAATGATATGTTCATAATTAATTAATCATAGCTAAGTATGGAATCTCATGAAGTATTGAAATAACGTTCATATATATATATATATATATATATATATATATATATATATATATATATATATATATATATTATTCCAGGATCATTACCAACCTTTTGAAGATGACTTTCGCCCTCTATAACTTTCTAACTTTATGTCCTGGAGTAAGAAGAGGCCTAACACGTTTCATGTACGATTTGTTTTTCAAATCTTTTTCACTACTCTTTGGACTGTCATTGCTAAAACTCCTCTCTCGCGTGGAAAACGTCTCATGAATTGAATTGGATTGGATCCTTTCAGATTGATCTCTTTAGCTCTAAGTTGAAATGATCATCCCTCTTGCTGCTGTAACCTCCTGATCCAGTTTTCCTCTCTACTGTTCCCTCTTTTTTAAGCGTATCCTCCGTCCTCTCGATGGTTCTTATATGGACTTTGAATATAGAAGCCGTAGTACGAATATTGGTACTATTAATGAAGGTGTAGATGATCTTTTTACTCCTCAGTTGGGAAGACAGTGGTTCTGACACAAAACGATTTGAACCTGTTCTTTTTTAGGTGATTATCTCGAAGAGTATTTCAGCGATTCTTACGACAGATGAAATGAAATGAATCTAAATGCCTTATCTGAAAACCTGGAAAATTGAAACTCAATTAATTTAGTGGTTCTTTAGGTAATTAACCTTTTTGGGAGTGGTTAATTATACAGTTACACGATTTGGACAATTTTGCTGTTACACGCGTTATATTAATTAAAATGTAAGACTCGAATCGGCCGAAGAGGCGAACACTCTTCAACTATCAAAGGTTTTCTAACCATTCAATTTCACGGAGATTTCGGCCTCGTAACATGATTCAAATAATGCGCATCATTTTCCTTCTTGTTAAATATCGAAATTGTTTTTGCCTTGACCTTTCAGCGTTCGTCTCAGAATTCTTTGAGCGGGATTTGTTTCATTTCTTTCCTTTTCCTTTGTCAAGAAATAAGGAAGAAAAATATTCAAAATGGCAAACGCATCTCTATCTGGTATAAAACGATTTGCAGACATTTTAAATGACTTTGTTTGAGCGCGAAAACGCATGCGTGTAATTCACAATTTGAGAGATAAAAGGGAATTTTACATCAAGCCATCTTTTCGAAAAATAAAATGATGAAATCACACAAAGATAGCTTGGATATTTATGGAAATATGATTAGTTCAACCTTGGGGCAAGATGTTCACAAACACGGGGTATAAAGATAGGCACGGCGCTACATTCATGCCATGAAAAGCAGCATTCACAATCGACGGTTTTTAATTTTATATGGCTGGAAGCTATGATGACAGGCTTCTCTAAATAAAATAAGACAGCCTCGAGGCATAAATAATTAATTTAAAGACATTTTATTAAATTCAACCGGCAACAAGTGTGTGTTAAAGTTTTTTTTTTATTGTAAATTTCCAACTCCCGATTGACATATACATATAGACATTTAAGATACGAACTGTATTTATTTTCAGATAATGACGATGATGTTCATAATTTTCCCGTGTACATCACAGCACCAGAAGAGAATTAAGAACAAAACGGTAAAATTTGACAATTTAACCAAAAATGTTATCCTGAAGTAAAAGAATTAATTTAAAACTAGGAAAAATAATATAAAACAAAATAATATAAAATAAAAATAAAAAAATAGACATACTTCGTTCTTTAATTTTAATAAAATAACCATATATATATATATATATATATATATATATATAATAAAAAGGCTTAAACACTAATATTCCATGGTCATAATTTATTCCATTGGAATCGTAAATACGATCCAATTCATCAGACCTACAAATTCAAAAAGAAAACAGAAAAAACAACTCCGGAAATAAAAACAGAATTTAGAGAGAGTGTAAGTATGAGGAGGAGGGAGATTAAACCTTAACAGACAGAATTTTAGGAGAGGTGGGTGGAAGGGGTTTAATTAAGAGAAAAAATGAATGTTGACGGATGTCTAATGCATAAAAATACATTTCGTGGTGACATACACACACCATAGACAATCTAATGTTAGAATAAGAGGGAGGGAAAGACGAGGTGGGGGAGAGAGATGGGGCGAAGGAATGTAAAATTGCATTTACTTAAAGGGCCGCTTTGTAATTGAGAAAATTTGACAAATTTAATATCGACTACAGGTTACAAATCAAATATAAATATATAAAGATAAATATAACGATTATCTAATCCAGCAAGGACCTATATTTCTATGTTCAAAAACACATGCGAATATACACAATAACATATACATGTATATACATACACATAGGCGTGTACCCACATACACACAAACATATGCCCATGTACACACATATAAAAATATAAAAATATATTCACATATCCACACATACACATAGTCATCTATATACATATACACACGTTTCCATACATATACACGCATACACATGCACACATGCACACGCCCACATATATATATATATATATATATATATATATATATATATATATATATATATATATACACATATATCTATACGTACACTCACACCCACACATAGACATACATATGCATGTATATGCGTGTATGCACACACACATCCATCCATCCATACATACATACATACACACACACACACACATACATATATATATATATATATATATATATATATATATATATATATATATATATATAATTTAAGACACTTTTATGTTAAAACATTCTTTTTTATAGATACAAGTATTTAAGTAAATGCTCGGTTAATAATAAATAGTATGTTATTAATACTGTTTATTATAAATAGAGCATTTATTTGAATATTTGTATCCATAAAAAAGAACGCAACAAACATGAAAATATCTTAGTCCATTTCCTAATGTGTGACGTCGATTTTTACATTTGGATATGCATCGAGCATATATGAATGTACGTGAGAAAATCCTGGAGAATTGTAGTTTAAAAATAGTAAAATCGACCTTCTGAGTGAAACATTCCTCTGTGGCTCAATCGGTAAAAGTACATTAGATTATATGACCGTTCCGTATAGGATACGGGTTCGATTCCTGTCGGAAGACGCGTAGTTCCTATGACAATTTCTCGGACAATCAGGCCGATAAAATTTGTTAATACTGTTTATTATAAACAGGTCATTTACTTGGTAAACGTGACGACAACTCTCGTACGTATGTATAGTAATGACAGGGAACAAGGCAACTGACAATATTGCTTTCAAACAATGAACCACACTAAGAACAATGCAATGAGTAAGGCGAAGAAAAGTTGGAATTAGATCAATACGGATCAGAGAGGCGAGGAAGATTAAAACTATCAAGGAGATGATTAAAATACAATAATGTAATGAGTGGGACCCAACCAGAAGACAGGATATCAGAGACAGGAAAAGGAAATGTAGCAAATACTAATGAATACCGAAAGGAATACTTAAATTCAAAGAAAAGAAGAAAATCTGAAGGAGGGTTTTGAGATATTTTTTAAGTAAGTTGGTGTTGGTTTGCTTCTTTCTTTCTTTCTTTCTTTCTTTCTTTCTTTCTTTCTTCATTTTACTTACCACTTTATTTCTTTTCTTCTTTCTTTTTTCATTCCTATTTTTCTAATACTTTTTTTTCTGTTTTTTTTTATCATTTAGAGATTAGCTACTTCGATAATTAAATGTGTGAGGTTTCTTACGTTAACTTTTTGTAGTGCATGAAATAATGGTGTTGAAAAAGAGTACATGAACAAAATATGAGAATAACATTTATTAGACAAATTAACAAAAAGAAAGTTTGAAACGAGAGTTTCGTTTGTTAGACGTAAATTGTATGCACAACGAAATATTCATGAATATTTTATAGTGGAACTTACTGCGTTTGATGTGTTTTATGGGTGTATCGTCCACAGCTCATTTAGCTTCAGCGTGTAAAGTTCATGACACCCGTTCGAAAGATGCGAGAGAGAGAGAGAGAGTTATGGAATAATGGATAATGGCTCGGACTGAGGAAGCGGAGAGCCGAGTTCGAATTCCAGTCAGATCAATTATTATTCACTTACGTTATTATTCACTTACCCCTGGGAAAAGTATGAATCTTCTCCCCCCCCCCACAGCTATGAGTAAATATCAGAAGAGACTGGGTTCTGACAGGCAGCCGGTCTAGGATAAGGAAAACTTCAAACCGGCCCGGCGTGAGTTGGGCTCCAAGAAACACAACTTCTACTCTAGGGTCCTGGGGACTATTTTGCAGTACATGTGGTGCCTCTACGCCCCAGGCGGGTCACATGATCGTGACGTATATAACGAGTTCCATAATGTCCCGAGTGAGTCTTAGTCAAAATAAACGTTCTAGGTAAGTAACCTCATTGAGAATACAACCACTCACCAGGAAAAAAATTGTTAGAACTGCTCAGCAACCTTGACATATTTGGAAGGATATTAAAATAATCAACAACCTATACAACGTTTCGGCCTCTATATCTCTGAGATGAGGTATTATGTTTACTTGCATTATTTACATTATTCGGACTGTTATCCTAATTCTCACTGGCATATTCTCAACGTTTCGGCCGTTGTACGCTTCGGCTTTCTACAGGTGATTCGAATTTCGAACCGGACCCTTTATTTTGTCCACCGCAATAAATTGTTCAAGATTCACGTGCCATACCTCTTCCGGATGTTTCTGTTATTTCCCTCTCCAAGTTTTGCTTCACCACTGCTGTAGTCTGTTATTGAACTCAAAAACTCTTTTGGTATAATCACTGGATCTAACATTGTGAAACGTTGCAAATATGTCAATGAAGATGGGATAACAGTCCGAGTTATGTAAATAATGCAAGTAACTTATTTATTTATTTCTTCCACAGATATCGTTTTTCATTTGTCTTTGTATTTTCTTTCTTTCTTTCTTTCTTTCTTTCTTTCTTTCTTTGTTTCTTTCTTTGTTTCTTTCTTTCTTTCTTTCTGTTCTTTTTATCTTTCTATTCTCCTTTTCTTTCTATGTCTTTCTTTTTATCTGTTTTCTTTCTTTACTAGCCTAGAGCCACATCACACCGAAAAAGCATTTACCCACAATATCAGCAAATTTAAGCAACGTTGATCCTGGTCAGTACATAATTGGGTTACCGCTTGGGAATACCAGGTGATGTACGCTTGGATTACCGGATGGTGTAAAATATAATAGCTTAGAATTTTTCATCAGTGAGCAGAGAACCAATTCCCGTGAGGTACGTTGTCTTCAGTTATTCACTTAAGAATATCCACCTCTTCTCAACCAGCTATGGGTTAATTAGTAAGTTTTATATCACTAAAACCATTATTATTGCAAAAAAAATGTATTTCTTTTTTTTTTCTTCATTGACACGACAATCTTATTTATCTCTCTTTTTCTCTTTCTCGTTTCCGTATTTTCTCTTTCACTTCGCTTTCTCAGCTGACTCATTTCTTTTTCTATATTTATATTTTCTTTTCTTTCTTTCTTACTTTTTTGACTTCTTTCTTCCTTGTCTTATGGCCACAACACGCTTCCTGTATGATCAGCGAAGATAAGAAACCTGGTCAAAAAAAAAAAAAATCCTACACTCTAAATGGGTTAATTAAGACAGACATATTTAACTAAAACTATTAGTATCTCAAAAAAATTCTAACAATCTAAAAATATTTTCTGGCATTAAGCTATTTGCAAAGGGTGCAAAAGGTTGATAAACCGTAGACAACGAATCAATCAATCAATTTGTCTTTCTTTCTTTCTTTCTTTCTTTCTTTCTTTCTTTATTTATTTCTTTTTTTATTAATTTCTTTCTTTCTTTCTTTCTTTCTTTCTTTTTTTATTAATTTCTTTCTTTCTTTCTTTCTTTCTTTCTTTCTTTCGTTCTTTTTTTATTAATTTCTTTCTTTCTTTCTTTTTTTATTAATTTCTTTCTTTCTTTCTTTCTTAATTTCTTTCTTTGTTTCTTTTTTTATTAATTTCTTTCTTTCTTTCTTTATTAATTTCTTTCTTTCTTTCTTTCTTTTTATATTAATTTCTTTCTTTCTTTCTTTCTTTCTTTTTTTATTAATTTCTTTCTTTCTTTCTGTCGTTCTTTTTTTATTAATTTCTTTCTTTCTTTCTTAATTTCTTTCTTTCTTTCCTTTTTTATTAATTTCTTTCTTTCTTTCTTTATTAATTTCTTTATTTCTTTATTAATTTCTTTCTTTCTTTCTTTATTAATTTCTTTCTTTCTTTCGTTTTTTATTAATTTCTTTCTTTCTTTCTTTCTTTTTTTATTAATTTCTTTCTTTCTCTCTTTATTAATTTCTTACCCATCGCATTTGTTTTTTCGCTTTTATTTTCATTTATCAGGTCATCCAAAAGTTCTGTCCGAATTTTAACATTTTGTTAAAATGAACGAAACTTAAAGAGTATTTTATAATGTCTAATGGAGCTAAACATTATTTTTATGTTTAGATGCATTTAAACTGATCAAATTTTATTTCAGAGAACAATAAAATTAAATTTTGTTTGATTAAAACCCTGCTAACATGGAAGCTCCCAAGAGTCATTTGAGGCACATAATGCTTTATGAGTTCAAGAAAGGAAACTCAGCAGCCGAAGCGGCTAGAAACATTCATTCAGTTTATGGAGAGGAATGTGTGAATGAAAGAACTTGTAGAAGATGGTTTGCAAAATCCAGAAGTGGAGATTTCACCCTTGAAGATGAAGATCGAACCGGACGTCCAGTTGTATTTGCTGAAAAGCTTCTTGAAGCAGCCCTTGAAGAAAATCCTGCTTTATCAGTTGAGGAATTGGCGGTGGTTCTCAGTTCAAACCATACAACTGTTCATCGTCATCTTCAACAACTTGGAAAAGTTCCTAGACTTGGAAAATGGGTGCCTCATGAATTGTCTGAAAACAACCTCAAATCCCGAGTTGACATCTGCTCTTCTCTCCATTCTCACCAACTTGTTTAACCTTTTTTGGATAGACTTGTGACTGGCGACGAAAAATGGATCTTTTATCGAAATGTTAAGCGACGTAGACAGTGGCTTGGTAAAGCGGAAAGACCCCAGCCACAGCCGAGAAGGGAACTTCATGGGTAAAAGGTTCTTTCAATCTGGTGGCTACGCCAATGAATAATCCACTTTGAATTCTTACCACCTGATGCAACAATTAATGCTCAAATATACTGTCAGAAATTAGAGCGTTTGAACCAAGCTTTGAGGAAAAAAGACCTGCTCTAGTGAATCGAAAAGGGGTGATGTTTCATCAGGACAATGCGCGACCCCACACAGCAAGAATCACGTCACAAAAGATCGAAGAACTTGGTTGGGAGAAAATTCCTCATCCACCTTATTCTCCCGATCTTTCTCCTTCAGACTACCATTACTTTCGTAGCTTACAGAATCATTTGGAAGAAACAGCTTTTGTAACACAGGAAGAGGTTAAAACTGACATTTGTGAGTTCTTCGAATCAAAGCCAAAAGAATTTTACAGTAATGGAATTAGTAAGCTTGTTAATAGATGGAAGGAAGTCATAGATAATCAGGGAAATACATTGTTGATTGAATCTGTAATTAAATGTAACATTTGGTCACTTGTTTTCTTTATTCAAAATTTGGACAGAACTTATGGGATCACCTGATACTATTTTATTCACTTTCTTTCTTTTAATTTTATAGCCTCGGCTTACTTTTCTCGCTTTTGTATTTTTCTTTCGTTCTTTCTTCTTTTTTTTTTGTATCTTTCTTATAATTTTCTCCTTATTAATTCTACTAAAATTGCGTTTTAAGTAAGACGATAAAATACATCTGGCTGCAAGACCTCAAATCAATAGGTTTTGAGGAGCGTAGAACCAGTTCTTAATTGCTGGTGTACCCAGGTCCACCCTAGCTGAGGATGGTAGCACATGGTAGGGTCCCAGCTATGGGCAAATAGTTAGCAGCCAAACTGGGGTCAAAAAACATGGAAAGTGTAAAATAGGTTTTAATCAAAATTATTCCCAGTAAATTTAGAAAATAATTTCAAAATGAAATTAAAAAGATACTACGAGCAATCAGTCAATTAGATGCCATGCGTGATGCACACTTAGAGGATCACATATATTTCGATGCATGAATTACGAGGCAGATATTTTTTCCCGCAGTAGGTTGCCATTTTGTTTCTGCGGTAGACCATTTGTCATCCAAGGCTATCTGTTTGGCGGTGTGGGGGGCGCATTCATTCCTATACCAAGGTTATTATCACGTAAGTGAACGCAATGGATTTGACTGGAATTCGAAATCGCCTCTACCGATACCTCAAACCGAGTCGGTATCCATTACTCCACAGTAATTACTTTTACCAGCAACATATTTTCGAAAAAACAAAAAAGAAACAACATTTTTATTGCTGCTATTTTTTTTTCTTCGAAAATATATTGCACGTGATAATTTTCGAAAATTACCAGCTATACATTTTCGAAAAAAAATATAAGACTAGCATATATATTTCTAAGAAAAAATACCAGCAATAAAAGTTTTGTTGACATTAAATAACCCATTAAGAAAAAAAAACAAAAAACAAATCTATTAAAATTATCAAATAAATAACACTACATGTTCTTTTCTGATATCTATTTCTCTTTCACTGTAATCGCAACGAAAAGAAAACACAAAGGAAATTTGATTTGTCCCTGGCAAGTTTCCAACGAATACATCATATGTAAAATAGGAAACATATTTTAAGGGAAACATTCTTAAAGTGATTTACGATTTTTTTTTGTTTTTTTTTTTATTTTCCAGACAATAACATTACAAATAAGAGAGAATAATAAAATAAAGGTGATATTATAGTCGTACACCGAGGAGTTGTCAGACGTAATTGGTAAGAACGAAGCTATACAAACATAACAGCAAAATAGTACTTATCTCCGCGTTAGAATGCTGCGCAAGATGTCCTTAAGTGAAAATCCTATCTGATCCTAGTCAGCATGCAGACGAAAGCAAGAGTGTATTATGAACAAAATCTGCCCATATATATATATATATATATATATATATATATATATATATATATATATATATATATATTACATGAATTATTCACACAAAAAAAGTAGATTAGTAAATCTATGTAATTGAATGTACAGCCGAAAGTACTAGCAGAATAAAAAAAGACCTCATACAACTTAAAGGTATTAAAAACAAAGATCATAACATTCATCGAGTGGTTCGTAGGTTAATGTAACTTTAATAATTTTTTTTTGCGAAGATGTTTTTCGCCATTGATATCATTAATTTTACTAATCTACTTTTTTGTGTGAATGATTTATGTAATATAAATTGAACTGCACCATTTTATATATTTATATATATATATATATATATATATATATATATATATATATATATATATATATATATATATTGTATTTAAGCAGCTATCACTCATTTATACATGCCTAGTAGTAGAGCCCGGCGTTGCCCGGGGATGTAACAGTAAGAGATAGATCAAGTATCGACCATCATAAAGGCTGAAAAATAAAATTGACTATTATTGTTTAAGGTTGACCGACACGCATGCATTAATTATTTTTTTTTTTTTACGAATTGGTCAAACCCAAACTCAAACAAAAACATTGTTTTCAATCGTTATGGATATACCGATTGAATAGAATTTTATTATAAACAATTGTCTTGTAAATGGAATTTTTAAAGCATTCTGTATTTAAAAATAAAGAAAAAAGTGTGCAAGACAATAAGAAACACTATCTGCCAAAATGATTTTCACTTCTTGAAGACAGTAAAAAAATTGGACACCATGTGTATTTAAAGTAGTTTCCGGTTATTATTTTTAGTTAGGAGGACTTGTATATGTTTAGATTTCATTTGTTTACTTTTTGTGTATCGTTCTCTAAAAAAAAAAATGCTGAGTCACCGGAAGTTAACGACATTCGGACGTTTGAGTAGCCGGCAGTAACTTCCGGCCGGGTGCGATACACTTAACCGTGCTTTCAGATTGATTTCGTGGAAAAACAATTGTGTTTTTCCAATATTTGGCGCTGTTAGAACCACCGCAAGGTAATTTTATGTAGTCCTGTGAAGTTTTGTTGAAATCGGTTGAAAAATGTAGGAAATCCGATCCAATATATAAACGTACACACACACACACACACACACACACACACACACACACAATTTGTGTTTTATAATAAGTAAGATTACAGAGGGTACTGCCATTAAATTTTTCATGTATTCGCACAAGTGTTTTTTTGGGACACGCAATGTATAGAAACTGCTCAAATGTTATATAATTCCGAGCCATTTTGGCTATATTTTTAGCTGTTGTGATTTATTTATTTATTTATTTCCTTGTTAGTTGGGTGTCTGGGTTGTGTTTATGTTTTAGAGTTATAGGAATGTCTTATTTCCCGAACTCAGCATACTGTGGCCGTGTTCTAGTTAATGTTATTGAGTGTTAGTTTTTTCTTTGTTATTATTACGGATTCCATTATTTTTAGTCTGCTTTAACATGTGAATGAGGTTATTACGTTTGTATTTTCTACTAGAATGTATACATAAAATCGAATAACACTGAAGTCGATTCCCTGAAAGTCGAAAAAATTATCGGAGACTACCAACATGGATACTTATATGGAGATATTAAAACATACAAACTCGGATACCCGCTGCAACCAATCATTACCCAGATCCCAACCCTTATCTATGAGCTATCAAAATTCCTTAAGGCATCATAACCTCATTCTTCCCCACCAATTACGGCATCAGATCAACCCAGGAATCTCTCCAAATTCTAAAACCAACCCAAGGTATCAGGGCGTTATCTGACGTCGAAAATGTATTCACAAATGTCCCCGTCGATCAAAACGTTGATATAACCCCATTTCCGTTGACGCTAAAAATTCTATCTCACAGCCATCCATCAAGCCATGTCTCCTCAAAAACTATTAAATGCATACACAACCAAAGTCCCATTCTATGGCCATAATGGCAACATCTACACCCAAACTAATATTGTAGTATCGGAACCCACTCGTACTTCTCTAATTATTACATGTCCCGAAACTATCAGAATCATTTGGAAGAAGCTCAAAGGCTCTTAAGTGAACACAAATAAAAAAAAGACATTAAAATATTCTGAAGTATGTTTCCTGTTGTGTATTTTTTTAATCTAAGCGTAGGAATTAATATTTACGTAGAAGCCGACTTGATTAGACTTAAAAATTAAAGAAAAATTATAAAATATTTACATTTATCTTTCAAAACACCAAGCGGATGTCTGAAAGCGAAACTGAAAGTAACGAATCCTGTATCTACATTACTATTTATACGATAGGAAATTTACATCTATTTGTACATATTTCATTAAACAAAACATGATATAGACTTTGAATTGGTTTTCCCTGGTGTCAAATGTTGTTTAATATCAGTTGCAAACATGTAAAAGATCTTGCCAAAATTGTGTGTAATTTTCCGAGTAATTTCGACCATCGTTGGCTGTATTTAAAGATATTAGGTAGAAAGTCGAGAAAATAGACAGTATAACGTTTGGTTTAATTGTTTGAAATTAACATAGATTTACGCTATGACTATGAATTAGGATTTTGCGTCACGTGCCTACAATGACTTGACATTTGAAAAGCATTTTAAGAATTAAGAGCTTAGTGACGACACAAACGCCACATGGAAATTGGAACAAAAGGTATACTTGTACTCAAAATCAGATTCATTGATTGATTGATTTTGTTTACCGCTTATCTACCTTTTACAGAGAGATATATAGATCCCAACTTACAGTACCTCGTATTTCCAATCGGCCATACATCTAAGTAATGGACAGGTTCGACGTTCCTTAATCTTTGTGTCACTTCGAGAATCGGGGTTTCAACGTTATATCGCCGTAAGCTCTTCTAATTAGAAGGACCCAATAGAATTTTTTTGGACAAATAATGTGGAAAGAGGACTTGGAAAATTTCACATTAACATTACATCCCGAAAGCAAACAAAGCAGAAAAAACGCTATATGAAAATTGGTCCAGATGATCACTTATATTTAGAATCAGAAACACACAGTAGAAATTTACGGCACACATGATGAGGACAGAAAGCTTGGGTAATTTGACATAAGCCTTACTTTCTGAAGGCAAGTGGAGCAGAAGAAAAGGCTAAAGAAAAATGGACCCAAAAGGTCACTTATACTTCAAAAACACCGATTATAAAATTCTAGGTCTCATAAAGTGGAAAAATTGCTTGGCGAAATTAAACCACACAGGGCATACTGAATTCAAGAGAAATCGAAAAGAACCGTACTGGGGGGGGGGGAAGCGTTACTTATATTGAGAATCAGAAAGACCCTGGAGAATTTGACAGCCGCAGGTCATATTGAAGGCTAAATTGGACAAGGGGAATATAAGTAATGATTTCGCATAAGCGGGTGGCAGAAGAGAGACTGAGACGTATATTAAGTAAGCACACCTTCTTAGAGATGCAAAGAGTAGGGCGTCTTTGGATAGCAATGATCGCCCACGTCCTGAAAGTTGACGGATATACAAAGGAAGAAGAAAATGGTTTGCTTAATAATGTACTGACGATGGAGATTTTGTGCCTTCTTTACGGCAATGAATGTTGGATGATTTCCTCAGGGATGAGAAAGACACTCGAGGCGACGGAGATGTGCTTCTATTGATGAGGTCTCAGTTAAGTTACAAACAAGAAGGCTTATAGTTAACACCAGATGGAGGCAGCTGAAGTTTCTGGGACACGTAATGAGGAAGAAAGATCTGGAGAATCTGATACTCACGGCTCAAATAGAGGGAAAGAAAGACAAAGGAAAACAGCGCGTGGCATACCTGACGAGCTTGAGCAGGTGGATGTCAGAATGTAGTTTGGGGGAGGAAGCAGAGAAAAGGAAATTGCTGAGAGCTGCAAGGGATAGAGCGAGGTCGAGAGCCATGATCAACTAGGTCTTGAAAGAAAATGGCACATAAAAAGGATTAAAAGTTAAAGTAACAGTTTAATACGTAGACGGGATAGAATATCTGAAATAAAGGAATAACAGAGATGAATAACTATGTAAAGAAGAAGTTTGTTTTTTTTTTTCCTAGAAAATCGGCTGACGTCAAGCAGCTTATTCAGCCTCGACTATAAAGCTAGACCTTCTTAGGTATCGAAGGGGTGCATATTTCAAATCGAAAAGCGAAAACACTCGGCTAAACACTAATTTAGCGTGACCCCTCTCAGACACTCTGCAGGCGTCAACTCAAATTCGAATTTCATAATCACCTCGTTCTACCAACCACCACGCCATACTCTACCAAAAATATGCAGAAGAAATTACGCGATTGATCAATTCAAGCCGACTAATCAAGAATGACCGATGCAGAATGACCATTCAAATATGAACGGGTTCAGGGAAGAACACAGATACAATTATGTTCTCATTTTCTTTCAATTCTTTTGTCTTTTTTCCTTCTACACTCCGGCCATTTATGGCAAATTAAATGGCGTCCGGCAGCTTTTCGCGTCTTCATCCGACACTGTTTCTCTTCTTTATTTCTTCTGGCTGCCGGCATCGTTTCATTGAAATGAACAGAATCAAAAGGGTCGGCGTCGATTATGGAGAAGAGACTCTCAGATTTAAAAGCAGATTGTAGAAGATTGCCTTTCACGCCCAATGTTAAAATTTAACAAATGCGCGCCAAATGGACACAAAGCAAATGCTCCATCTTTGTGAATGACTCTGATTCACTCACCTGTATTTATTTTGGTTGTTCATTTTTTTTTTATTCATTCTCTATTTATTTTTTATTATCTCCCTCTTCCTCTCTTTGTATTTCCTTTCTTACCGCTCCTTTTCATACTCTCATATCCTTTTTCATTCCCATATGGTATGATAAAATTATTTTCCATTTTCTCATTCTACACTCTTCCATAAATACAGGCAAACTCACCCTATACATACATACATATATATATATATATATATATCTATGTATATATATATATATATATATATATATATATAAATAAATATATATATATATATATATATATATATATATATATATATATATATAGATGATCTAGTGATCCAGAAACCTACCTAGGTTTCACCTAAACGGATCGTCAGGAAAGTTCACCTATAAATATGTGTTTCTCTTTGCCTCGTTAGCCAAACTTTCCCTGACGATCCGTTTAGGTGAAACCTAGGTAGGTTTGTCTGGCTCACTAGGTGGCTCACTGTGTGTATATATATATATATGTGTGTGTATATATATATATATATATATGTGTGTGTGTGTGTGTGTGTGTATATATATATATATATGTGGGTGTGTTTGTGACTAGATAGATAGATAGATAGATAGATAGATAGATAGATAGATCTTTTAAAATTAGTATATATGATCCGGAAAAAAGTTTTATATTTTTGACAATCGTAAAAGATTTACGAAAGTATACGTGTATCGAAATATATCCGATTCTGTATCTGGCCGTTAAAATATCATCAGATTCTGAATGATTATATCGTTCGACTCGAAATAAAGAAAATGAATGTTAACGGCATTTTGAAGTCACTCGTTTTCGTTTTTCCTTTCTTTTCTAGTCACGAGTAACTCGAGGTTAGGAAAAAAGAATAAGATTTCATTATTTAAAAATACACAAATACACATAAATGCATGTCATGGTTTTCCCTTCGGATCAGATAAACCATTAAATAGCGATGTGCATTATCAGATATATTTTGAAACAAATATCTTTTATGAACGTTTTTCCAATTGGAATATATATATATATATATATATATATATATATATATATATATATATATATAAATGAAATGAGAACGAAGAAAATATAAATTCAAATGACCACAATATTAATTTTAAAATAGGGCTCAATACAATAGTAGAGCGATAATTCGTTAATATCGGATATTACATTCGAACATATATAAAAGCACTACGTAAATTACTTGATGTTTCGATGCATAGCATCGCATATCTCTTCAGGCGGTAATAAATGTGAGTTACACTGTTTATTTACTTACATACAATATATTTTCCCATGAAAAATATGTTCGCCTGTAATATCCTATAATAAAAACGTATATATATATATATATATATATATATATATATATATATATATATATATATATATATATATGCGTGTATGTTTGTGTGTTTAAAAGTGGAAATTGTTCGACACACGATGGAGACAGTATCTTCCATGCTTGAACACAATCTTATGAAGTTTGCGTACAAGGATTAAAGATTGTCGACACTCGTTGTTGATCTAAGTCTCCACTATTATATATACACACGCAATATCTATGATATTCAACACGCTTATTTTCATACATATATATATATATATATATATATATATATATATATATATATATATATATATATATATATATATATATATATGTAGCTGTCTCTTCTACTACAGTGTCTTCATACTCTGCATCTCTCGCCTGTGGAACACCCTTCCCAATTACTGTTTCCCTGAGAGCTATAATACTCAACTATTCATATGTAATATCAATCGACATCTCCAGTTATCTTGATGTACCCACTATCTTTCTCCTTATCCTTTCTTCTATCACTCCTATCTGCTCTTGCTCTAAATCTTCTGCAACCCCCTGCATCCTAGTGGGTTCACCTTGCTCGGGGCGTAATGTTAAATAATATA
>CAHIKZ030001613.1:1850000-1887500 GCA_903632075.3 Acanthosepion pharaonis
CAGAAGGGCGTATACCTATGTTTCGTAGACTACGCAAACGCCTTTTATAAGGTAAACCGCAATGATCTATGTGGACTGCGAGGAAAACATGGTCTATTCGGTAAATACAGAGAAGAGTTCAAAATATATACTGGACAAAAAACCCGCCGACATTTTGCGAAAAACGAACTGAGCATGTACACAAAAACTTGCGTTAGACAGGAATACGATTTCTCGAATGGTTTACTTAAAGATCCCATCGAAACAAAATTAAAAGATATAGACGTCCTACCAAAATATAATATTGGTGAATAAAATATTGACCAGATATGCTACTTGTTTTTTTGTTTTTTCGATTCACCCCACGCAGGATGATAATGCCACTAACAGGCAAGAGGGTACTAGATATGCTACAGAAAGAAAACACTTGAAAAGGAACCGGAAACGCCAAACAGGAAGCAAGGGATAAAGTTCTTTTCCTGTTTAAAAAGACCGAGGAGGATTGTTAACTTGCCGATAGGCGAACCTATTTACTTCTATTAAGAAATAAAAGTAAATGAATATAAATAAAATTTCAGAGTTTACGCCTAGACATTAGAGGTATAGAGTTGTTGTAGACTTAAGAAGAAAACAGAAATCCAATCCTTCTATTTCTGCGTAAAGCAATGGGGAAGAATTTTAACCGGGCGATAGAGGAACCAATCTATTCTTATTGAAGAAAAAAATGTAAAAAAATATAGTTAATAAAATTTCAAAGTTTAAGTAGAGGCGTTAGAATCTAGATTTAAATAAGAATTTAGCAAGAAGAGGAAACCCTTCCCTAAACAGGAAACAAGGAATAAACATATATTCCTGCCCAAAAAGATTGACGATGTGTCTGCAAATGACACAGTTTTGATCACAAACACAAGAAGAAAACGGTAAGTTTTCCTAGACAAGCTAATAAAAGGACGCGGGACAAAAGGACTGACCGTAAATTGTAAGGCAGAATGTTTCAGCTTGACAAACAGCCCAATATGTGATCTCATTACAATATATATATATATATATATATATATATATATATATATATATATATATATATAGATATATATATGTATATATATATATGTATGTATATATATATATATATATATATATATATATATATATATATATATATGTATATATATATATATGTGTGTATATATATATATATATATATATATATATATATATATATATAGTATTCATTATTAGAAGGATAATTCCAAGAAGGATATAAATCCGAAGAGAGCTCAATGTAAGAACAGAACAATATAATAATGAATAAAGTATCCTTAAACATCCATCCGGTCATGTGATAATTTATTTCGTGGAATTCAGGCGTCTATCTCTTCAGACCAGTTTTACAAAAATAGATTCATAATTTTAAATAAATAAATTGATTTATTTTTGCAAACCTTGTTTGAAGAGATGGAAGTCTGCATTCCACGAAATAAATTATCACAAGACCGAATATATTTTTAAGGATTCTGTATTCATTATTATATTGCTCTGTTCTTACATTGATCTCTCTTTGCATTTATATCCTCCTTGAATTATCCTTCTAATCATCAATGATATTTTATATATATATATATATATATATATATATATATATATATATATATATATAATACCGAATGGTCGATCCCGTACATGGGTCTGTGGCCACTCGAGGTAGTGGATTACGATAATCGGTAGTTTATATAGATAGGAGAGCAAGAAAACGATGTACTCTAAAATTGAAGCGGTTAAGATTGTAGTAATCGCGGAAAACTCTCGACAAAGTGTTCCATAGGGCAGTGATTTTCGGAAAGATGCTGTATGAGTGAAACTTAATTGTCGCCGATGGAATACGGGGGAAATGTGGCTGTTTCGCTACTATGTAAATGTCATGCCGGGTCCTAGCTGTGAAAGCCTGACCTCGTGGAACCAACAGATGCAGTTCGCCCTAGCATTAATCATGATAGTAGCGATAGAGCAGTGTGAGGCACGCCACACCCCCGCCTGTGAGAGAGAGGTTGGACGGTGGAGAATAGTTCTTCTCCCACAAGGACTTGGAGACGATTTTGAACTTTCACGGTAACTGCCCCGACGAGGTACTTTCGCTAGTTCCCAAACTTCATGAATTTAAGCGTGCTACTAGGTTGGCATCTCAGTCCCACCCTTTCACTGTCGAAACGGTTAAATGCCTCTTCTACTCCAATAGCTTCATGTCTCGTAATTCCCTTCTGTGGAACTCCTTTCCTCTTGCTTGCTTCCGTGATAGCTATAATCTCAAAGTGTTCAAATGCAATGTCATCTCCAAGAGTCCGTGGTTCATTCTTTCCTCTATCAAGTCTCTTTACTCTTGCTTTCACTCTCTATAACCCCTTGCGTGATAGTGGCATTCCCGTCTTGCTTGGGGTGAAAAGCTTAAAAAACTCTATCAAGCCTGGAAAGGTCTGGGTAGCTCATGCCCAAATGTGGTAAACAGTACTCCATTTTCGACCTGATCTGGTTTTTATAAATGTAGAGGGTAGCCTGAGCGGTCAGAGAATAATATATTGACAATGAATCATATCTGAAATTTAAGACTAACTTATGGAAATGAAAATCGACACAAATTCACCATCATCACCAAATATCAAAACCCATCTTATATTGAATCTAAACGGATCTAAAACATATATCCATTGAGATAGAGGTGTAGTAGATATATGAGTTAATTATGCCAGTGCTCCTGTCACATATTAATAGAATGCATGGCAGTTAGGAAATGAATGATCCCAATGTATGAATTATAGATTGGAGATAACGAAATTTAAACATGTGTGGAAATTTAAATATCTAAGAATTATTTTAAGAGACGACGGAAAGTGTGACACTGGAATCCAAAGGCATATTGGGATAGCCAAAGATGCATTCCAACAGGTAAACACAATAGTAAGAAATAGAAAAACAACGCTAGAAACAAGGGAAAGAGTACCAAACAGTCATATGATATCTGTCCTCTGCATAACAGTGATTGCTGGGCAATCTTCAACAACGATGAAGAAGAGATCTGCAAGGAAGTTTTAGAACAAATGGAAACAAAAAAGAAAGTTTTACTTAACACCAGAAAGATACAGTGAAGTTTTCTAGGCCACCAAATGAGGAAACAGGGCCTGGAAAATCTGAAACGCACAGGACATATTGAAATCGAAAGAAGTGTAGTAAAACAACGTATAGCATACTTAGTAAATGGATGGTGGGAAATGGTTTAAATGAAAAAGATAGAATTTATTAAGAGCTAAAAGGGGCAGAAAATTTTGGAGAGCGATAACGGTCATCGTCCTGAGGGGCACGGCACATGAAGAATAAGTAGTCCTAAGTTCAATCCTTGAATCCGGTAGTGAACCACCAATTCGGCAGGAACGAAAAATAACTTTCATCGCAGGGACAAAATATTATAATGATCAACATATATTCGATATCAGCCAATTGGCGGACACCTGATTATGACTAGAGGGTACTTGGTCGAAAAGTTGTGTCTATAATAACATCTATATCAACAAATATGATAGTAATTGTTCGAAATAATACAAGTACTTTATCTGGGCAATTTTTGAAACAGATGACAGATGATTGCATTTGTGCATTTTGAGACAATGCTATTGGAACCAGTATCTCCTGCTATTTAACGGCGATCTCTCTCTCTCTCTCTCTCTCTCTCTCTCTCTCTCTATATATATATATATATATATATATATATATATATATATTTCTATCGACATTGAATGAGAAATCGGAAATCCTAATTTGAATTCCAGTCAAATTGGCTAAATTTACCTTACGTGTACATAATGCTTGTAATGTTATGAACACATCATTTCTCTCTAACTATGAGTAAACTGCAAGACACACTGGTTCCTGTTTTCTCCTCCAGGAGAAGAACAACGCTGAATTCAAAATTTGAGGAAGGTCTTCTGGAATCTTTTGGTCTTCTGGCAAAATCTCTGCAACAGTTCTCTATAGTCAGTTATTCTGATAATTGTGGTCGACTCGGTAATGGCCTTCGCCAGTGAGATCAAACCATTTATGAGGGTAGTCTGGTTCTAATAACTGAGCTTCTGTGTCCACATGGATCGGAAGCGATGCAGAAGTCCAGTATATATAGATATATATTAATATCTATCTATCTATCTATCTATCTATCTATCTATCTATCTATCTATCTATCTATATATATATATATATATTTATCATTTTTGTCTGAGTGTCCATTTAAACACACACACACACAAACTTACCAGTCTCCATTATAAACATACTAGTAGAAACACAAATATAACTTCATTCATCTACAAAAAGAAGATTAAAAATAATAGAAACTTTAATAATAAAAAAGAATGTCAAATGTTAACAATATTAACTACAATGTGCTAACCGTATTACGAAATTAAAGACATCTCTACAACACACGTAAACATAGTCATAACGCACAAACTCAATTAAGCTGAAAAATTTAATCATCCTTGATAATGGCTAAAGGTATAGCCGAAAGCGCCCGGAAATATAAAACATTTGGACAGTTTTTTACAGAAAAAAGAGATCTCATGTTCGAACACAAGAAAAATTAAACAAAACGCTTAACCGTAGTACCTTTTCTGCCGTTTTTAATGAAATATGCATAAACGAAGGACTGCTGCCTAAATATACAACTATATATATATATATATATATATATATATATATATATATATATATATATGTGTGTGTGTGTCTGTGTACATGTATATGCATAATCATATTTGAATAAGTTTATTAACGAAGTTACAAGCATATCGATATTGGAAATATATGCATATGTAACCACAAATCGATGTATTCTGTACATGTTTATATACATACAAGTTTGTGAAAGTGCTTTTGTGGGTTTGGGTGTGTGTGTCCCTATGTTTCCGGGTGTGGGTGTTGATTTCTCCGATCGAAAGTAAAACAAAATAAGGGGGAAAAAAAGCTGACACAAAATATGCAAATTTTCACAATGGAACAAATTATATTGTATTGAAATGAAATCCGGGTGCGAAAAAGAAACTAAGGCACATAGAATGTTTTGAATGAAGCGTAATGCTTAAAGAATCGAGCTGCCTATAAAAGAAGCCGGCAGAACAATGGCCTGGAATTGTTTGTCCTTCGACGCCACCCCCAGCAAACGAACCAAGAACACATCGTTAAAAGTCTTTTTTTTTTCTTTCCTTTGCGTTCTAGTACAATATTTTACCAAATGCTGTTTGCATTCAACATAGTCTTGGTAAAAAAAAAAAAAAAAAAGTTTAAAAAAATGGTCAGTTAAGAAATAAAACGTCATATCAATAACAAAGTAACACTGACGTAAAAATATATTTCCTTCCTTGATTTTTTCACATTCCTTTCATTTTCTTTTCATTATGTTTCATTGTTTTATTTCTTTTACTTAGTTTTTTTTCTCTCTTATATTTTCATATGTCGTTGAAAATTCTTTCTCCTTTTCTTCCTTCTTTTCTTTGCTACACTCTTTTTACTTCTTTCGCATATTTTTCTTTGAATGCTCTCATTTCCCCCCTCTCTCTCTTCCATTTTACTTCATCTTTCCTTCTTTCTTTTCGTTTTCTTTCTTTTTTTTCGTTTTCTTTCTTTCTTTAGTTTTCTTTCTACCTTTTCGTTTTCATTTTCTTTCTTTTTGTTTCTCTTCTCGATTTCTTTCTTTTCGTCTTCTTTCTTTCTTTTCGTTTTCTTTCTTTCTTTCTTTTCGTTTTCTTTCTTTCTTTTCGTTTTCTTTCTTTCTTTTGTTTTCTTTCTGCCTTTCCGTTTTCATTTTCTTTCTTTTTACGTTTTTCTTTTCGTTTTCTTTCTTTTCGTTTTCGTTCTTTCTTCTCGATTTCTTTCTTTTCGTTTTCTTTCTTTCTTTTCGTTTTTTCTTTCTCTCCCTTTATTCTTTAACGTCTCTTTCTTCTTTATTCGCCTTCCGCTTATTCTATATCTCTCTCTATCCTTCTAACATTTACGTTTGTTTTAGTTTTAACTCACGCCTTCGCTTCTTTTCTTTAATTTTTGTGTGTCCTTTCTTTCTTTCTTTCTTTTATTCATTCATGCAATAATTCATTCACTCTTTCATTTAATTACCATAAAACATTTTCATCTTGTTTTTCTATTTTCATATGTTTTTTGTCTCCTGGCGCCTATTATCAGCAAATATATTAATATACCGTCAATGCCTTAGACATTTGCTCATTTTGACCTATCCAGACACAAGATCAAAATAAGTGTAATATATTAAACTGATTAGAAAAAAAATGATTATATTAAAGTAATTTATATCTAATTAATGCATGTTGTGGCTAATGTTTTTAATACCTTTTGCCTAATATAATATTAAGAGTATTTCCTTGTATAATAGAGCAATATTTTATTTCAACCGCGGAAAATCAACTATAATGTATTTATTCGAACCGTAAACCCCATCACTATTTTGTCACTATTTCCATGGAAACGGTTCAAATAAGTTCCATCCTTTCGTTCCACTGCTACAAACATTTGCAGCTAGAATTGGCCATGTAAAATAGTCGGAATCAAATCTTTCATTTCTAATGCTGTTCACCCAGTACAAAGACCAAGAGCCTCTCCAGATAGAAGGTACCTGAATAAGATTAAGTAGACTAATCTGAGAACTGAAGAGGTTACAGTTCTAGTAATCGGTGAATCATCCTCTCAGGCGTCTGTTTAAAAAAATAGCGTTTCTTTGGAAGAATTTATTCGAATGGAACTTCATTTCTTATCAATCGAATGCGAACGCAAGGTAGATGATACGAATATGTGTACGCGGTATAGTGGATTTTAGCTGTGAAAAATCTAACTAGTGGAACTAAAGAATGAATCTCGTCAGAACATTTTCCCACGGAATATGCAAGGTAATAGGTCCTGAGCTGGTATCTCGACTACAGTCACTTTCTTACAGACGTGATGTAGCTTTCCTCTGTCATTTCTACAAATATTTTCTTGGCAATTGTTCTGATGAGCTACTTTCATTGGTACCGAATTTATGTGTTCTACTAGTTTGTCATCTTTGTCCCAACCTTTCAATGTCGAAGCAGTTCAATATAATCGCCTCTTAAACTCCCTTCAACCTACCTGCTTCCATGATAATCTTCAAATATTCAAATGTAATGTCAATCGACATCTTATGATGCTTAGATTTCTTACCCGTCTTTCGCTTTATCCATTCCTCAAACACGACACTTTATTCATGATCTCACTTTCTGTAACCCATTGCTTAGGTTGAAATGATTAAAAAAAATTACGTCTTCAACTTGTACCACATCTCACTATCGTTGACATTTTTATCAGTTCCCTCTAAATTGATTGGCTCGGGAAAATTGTATTACCTTAATTTTAATAGTTGAACAAATATATTTTCATTTCATTAAGAATGTTAATGGTAATATTAGCCATTTCCTTATGAGGAAACCTTCGGCATTCACTGACCGAACAGATGGCTCTACTGTCGGGTGAATCTTATAAAAAAAACTTTCTTTCAAGAAAATAGATTTCTTAAGTTTATTGATGTTATCGCCTTTTCTAGAATCGATGGGAGTTTTCCTTCCATACCATTTTTTGAAGTAGTGTTGACTGTCAACTTTTTGTATTTATCATTGTTTTCTCTTTGAGTTATATATGATATCAATTTTAGCTGTTGGTGCAGTTCAAAGTCCTAAAAATGATGAGGTTTTTCTCATTTGGCACAGTTCTTTATTTGTGATTATATAGCACCAGTCCACAAGGATCAGAAAAGTCTAGTCTTCACCAAGATCTATAGACTTCAGTCGCTCAAAGTCATTTTTAACCACTGATCTGAGTATGTCGTTGTATAAAGCGGGAAGTTCAGATATTTCTGAATGTGTTCGGCGCGTAGCGTGCCATCCATATGAAAGTCTCGATCTGTTAATGCTCTTTAAGAACACAAGTCGAATAACATTATTATATAAATCTTCGAAGAACGATAATATAATTCCTACTATTTACACTATTTACATTGTTCGGACTGTGGTTCTCATCTTTGTTGTCATATTCACGACGTTTCGGAATTGAATTTCAACCCAAAATCCCCCGTAGAAGGCCGGACAGCCGAAACACCGTGAATATAACAACAAAGATGAAGACACTAGTTCAAAAAATGTAAATAGTGTAAATTTTTACAGTACCTCAACTTAGAATTATAGAAATAAATTCTTTCACAATACATTTATACATGAACGAGAATGATATTTGAAATTTAGATGTCTTTTTACTATAGATATCGTTAGATCGTAAGAGCAATATGACTTTCATCACTTTCCAGAAATTGATGTCGTTCACCAGCCGATTTACGGTCAAAATATATAAATTTTTAATCATTTCATCCCAAGCAAGGCGCTAATGTCACTAGTACGCACAGGGTTACAGGGACTGAAAGTGCAAGAGAAGACTGAGAGTAGGGAAGATTAAGAAAGGACAGAAGAGGAACTGGGTACAAGAAGAATGAAGATGGTGATTGATGTAGCATTTAAACTTTTGAAGTTTGTAGTATCAGGGAAGCAAGGAAGTGCGAGAAAAGAAATCTTTTTAGTAGAAGTGGCTGTTGCATTTCGCCATTTGAATAGTAAAACAGTGGGACCTAGATGACGATCTAGTAACATGCTTAAAATCATCTATTCGAGGAACAAAGAATAAAAGCTCGTTACAGCAGTTACCATCAAACTTCTTGTAAAAAAGTCATAAAGAAACCACGTCATGTCGGTGTGAAAGTCACTGACCTTCTACAACAAAGTTTAAAAGGAAATATCATTCCATCCGTTTCCAGCTGATTACATTTTTCAGATATAATAACTTTGAATAGTTTTTATTTACTACTCTAAATTAACCCTTTCATCCCTGACCACCGCTTAACCGATGGTAGAAAAAATGACTTAATGTTCAGCCACCAGTCAAACAGTGGTAGAAAAAAATGTTGAACGGTGTGTAAACACTTGTAACTATTTTTTTATATTTAACGTGAAACATTACGTACCAATTATTTGTGAATTTTGACCCAGGAGCCCAAACATAAGAGTTAAAATTGTTCAGGAACGCAGACCTTAAAAGGTTATAAAAGAATAATGCTTTTAAAACTAAAATTAAAAAAAAATAATGGCTCATGCTAATATAATGAAGGCAAATAAATCACTTCTTCTTTATTTGCACGTATCCCCCTGGCATCAGTTTAAACCCACGTTTTTTTCCCATATATCAATATTACAATTATAAACTATAATTTTAGTAAATAAAAAGGAAAATTAAATGTATTGTAAATTTTCCAGGTTTCCTTCTGAAATCAGAAACATAAGATCATTAGAGAAAAAGGTTAAATATGTCGAAAAAAGCTAGATTGATGCGTGTAAATAATTAAAATTTCAAGTTTTATATATATATAATATAATAAATACATAGTTATATCTAGTCATAATGCAGTATATATTGATTGCAAACAAGATTAATGTTTAAACGTAAAACTATTAATGCTTATTGTATTATCAGGAATATTAATGGTTTAAATTAAATCATTAAATGAGATTAAATGCATGTTTATAAATATTTAGACAACAAAGAAAAAAGTTAATAGATTTTGGGGGACACTGTATCTTTACTTCTCAATGAAATTAGGAATATGGATCTTTCTGCCATTTTTATTGAACTGGTCATCTTGGAAACTATGTTTGTATTCGACATATCTTAATCCTTTTTTATTTCTGTTTTTAGTTCCACAGTTAAAATTCGAAGATTGAGACAACTAGAAATTAGATTCATTCTACTAAAATTCCCATCGTGTCCACTAAATCTTGATCTGTTGTCTGCGGTCAAAGTTATAAAGACAAAAGCTCCTGAAACAGAAAACGAATGTTAAAAGTGTTTGCGTATGTATACATTGTTTTATTTTCCTAATGATGTTCTTCCGCTTATTAAATATTTGGTAAATATATGCCGGACATAATGTTATTTCGAATTCAATCCTTTATTTAAATCCACTATGGCAGCCTGTTTTATGTGGATTAAATAAAATGCTTAGTTTTATGTGGATTAAATAAAATGCTTAGTTGTATGTGAATTAAATAAAATGCTTAGTTTAAAATTCCAACTATATGACACTGAAAATGTCTGTAGGGGCAGTGGCTTCAACATTTGGACTAAATCAAGCAAAATTAGAACAACAGTCCGAATAAATCAATGTATAATAATAATTCCTTATCCTAGAAATTCAGGCTGAGACGATGAATTATGGTTTCGTAGAATTTCATAAAATTGAAGACATGATAAAAGGTTAAATAGAGACCAAATCAGGTGAGTAAAACTTAGTAGGTTTTTTTAAGCTAATATTCATGCAATACAAAGGACAAGAGGCTCTCAAGAGAGAAGGATACTGAATTAGTTTGTCTTAGGGACGTAAGAATTGTAGAACATGACAAGAAATAACGCTTGGCCTTTGTGAGCGAAGAAAAGATTCCTCTCGGTAATAATTCTCACACAATAGCAGCTCTTTGGAATAAGCTGTCCGAATAGAAAAAAAATGAATGCAAAAGGAATGCAGATAGTTAACTCTTGTGTGTACAGTATGGAAATGTTTAGCTGTAAACGCTTGATGTGGTGGTCAGATCATTTTCCGTAGAAATAATGATCGAAAAACTATTGGCCTTTGAGGTTACGTCTGCGGCAAAGTTGATTTTATGGTGTAAATTATTCATCACTTAAATGCTACGTAATCGCGTTGAACGCTGAAGACTGGGAAGAGAGGATTGGATAGCTTCAGCCTAGAACGTGTTGAGGATATTGTCATTTGAAATTTTTAAAAATTATGTTCTGCCTTTTCGCATGGTAACTTTAACTACTAATTTTTTCGTTTCATCCAACATATTTATCCACTGCGGGGATTAAACACCAACAGTTTCACTGCCGTTTTCCTGCATTTTTAATTACGACAAATAGCAGACAACTAATTTTCATCTAGAATAAGACCTGGTGCAAAATTTTGATCCTTATAATAAAGTTGTTGATTGGCGGTATTCTCTTGATATTGAAGTCTGCTAATCCAGTATATTTACAGGCAATATCTACTTGTTTAGGTCGTAAGAATTATTCTTCCTTCTTTCGTCGTTCCTTGTTCGAGTGGACGAGGGAGAACTGGTTAGTTTATTTTTTTTAATACTCTCATGCTCCCAACACACACAAAAAAAACTGATAGGGCCACTAAGATGTTTGGTTTTGATGCCTGTGATGGAATCGGGAAAAAAACGTTACTGAAGACAAAAGGACAATAAAATGACTGGATCCAAGGAGACAGAAAATGGCGATTGATATTGCATTTCAATTTTCAAGATCGTAGTTGACAAGTAGCAAGAATCTAAATGAGGTTTCCACAGTGAGTTAGAAAAATACTATTAGAATATTAATTAGAGCTGCATCTAGCAATCTCAACAGTAAAATGATAAGACTTAGTTACCAACGACGCTTAAATATATCAAGTCGAGGGGAAAAAAGAAGTCCAGTTGTCTTGAGAATATATATAGAAAAGTTACAGAACAGTGATGTTATGGCGATGTGAAAATGAGTAAAGCCGAGATGTCAGGTTAGGGTCATAACAGATTTTTTTTGGGGGGGTATTTTTACTAAAATTTTAGTTCTTACAAAATATGTCGATATTTAAAATGTTTATACTGATTCCAAGGAAGTGATCAACTTGTAAATTTTTACAGTGCAATACACCTATAGCCTCAATACACCTATTTACTTGCAGAAAAACAACAACCTTGATGACTTATTTCTTATATATTTAAGAACATTTATAAAATCTGATTTCATTCCTCTAAATTAGAAGACATCTTCGAAAAGATAAAGATTTTTTCCGCTGACTTTTCTTAGACTGCCATCAAAGGTTAAATAAGTCCGTTTATTATCATTTAAACGTTGCTGAGAAGATAAAAAGTTATTAGTGCAAAAGTGAATGCAGTCGACATGTTCCGAATTTGAAGTCGGCGATCTGACAGAAAGTTCGCAACATGCACATATTTTCAGAATTTATATATATTTAAGTATGCATTAATAGTTACACATATATATACACACAATCTATAATATAAAAAGAAACTGGCTTGATATATTTAGTAAGTGTGACACTTCTAATCTCTTTTCATTTTAAAGAGATTGTGACTGTAACAGAAGTCAACAGTTGAACATGAATTACTTACGGGATATGTCGTTGTTATGACAATCAGTCTAAAAATATATTGCTTTATTTTTTTTTGTCTTTCATGATATTTCAAATACGTTTTTTTTTTTTTGATTTCAATGTATTGCAAAAGGCATAATTCTTTCTCACACGAAACATTAGAACCTATTCTAGATGATTATACACAAAAGATTAATAAATGTAATTGCTAACTAAATTTATTGTCGTAATTTTTAATATAATGATTAAAAAATGGAATGATATATTACATGCGACAATAAAGTTGAGTGTATAGATTTAAAATGCACAATAACCCATGAAGTAAATGCAGCCAATGTAACAGAATAATTACTTAATTAACCTGCAGTTTTCCTTTTACGGTAAGATTAAACAAGAATACACAAACACACACATACACATATGCATATATATATATGTATGTATGTATGTATGTATGTATGTATGTATGATCAGTTTATCCCAAGTAAGGCGATAACGCCACTAAGGCTCAATGTGATACTAGGAATGAAAGAGACTGAAAAGACGTAAGAAGAAACAGAGATCTCAACCCTAAACAGAAAAAAAAGGGATAAGCCTCTACTCCTATTCAAAACACAGGGAGGATTGGGAACTTGACGATAGGCGAACCTACTATTACACACACACACACACACACACATATATATATATATATATATATATATATATATATATATATATATAGAGAGAGAGAGAGAGAGAGAGAGAGAGAGAGATAGAGAGAGAGAGAGGAGAGTAACAGCAACATTATCAAAATCTTGTAAAAGCAAAAGTCTCCATTTTTTAGATTACGTTTTGAACCATTGTATCTTAGTAATGATTAAAGATATTTTTACTGGAATTCACTGAAGTTTTTATAACTTTGTTGGACTCCACGTTGAACAATATTGGAGTAAGCAGTTGCCTCACAGGTTTCCCGTGAGATATGATTTTAAACAATTTTTTCACTGTTCTTTGAGCTGTCATAGCTGAAACTCCACTCTCACATGCCAAAAGCCTTATGGATTGAGTTGGATCTTTTATAATTTTACTCTTTAGTTCTAAGTTGAAATAATGACCCCTCTCCCTGTTATGACCTCTTGATTCAGTTTTCCTCACTACTGTTCCCTCATTTTTAAACTTTTTTACCGTTCTCTTGACGCGTCTTGAATGGATTTTGAAGATGGAAGCCAGAGTATAAATGTTAGTACCATTACTGAAGGCCTGAATTATCTTTTCCCTCTCACCACTGCTCAGTTGGAAAGACAATGAGGTTGACACAAAACAATTGTAACCTGTTTTATTTTTACCTGAATAAATCGAAGGTTTTTTTCAGTAATTCTTACAACAATTGGTGTCAACATGGCTAAACATTTTATCCGAAAAGCTGGAAAAAAAACTCGATTAGTTTAGTGTTTTATTTTTTTTTAGATATTAAATATTTTGTGGCTGGGCAATTATGTTGTTACACTATTTGAACTCTTGGGAACGGTATAAGTCCCCCTCTTTTCCCCAAAACTATACGTTTAATGTCATCATAGACTGGGAACTGCTTACGTGGATGGCAGTCAGTCTAGGAGAAGTAAGACATTGAATTCTAAGCAGCCGACAAGGCAAAAGAAAACCACTCTACGCCATTTGTGAAGAAGTCAAGACACTTGTGAAAACTATGGTCAACTACGCCCAGAAGGGGCATATTTAAAATATATAAAATGCACTTTAACGCCATAGTTATGATATGACCATTTGATCAAACTTATTTGTTTCTCTTCTATGCCATAGGCGATAATACCTCTAAAATTGTCAATCCCTTGTGACCCTTACTGGTGTTTCTCTCATTCCCAAGGTTTCTGCTTCAGCCGTCCATTACCATAACCTTGTCAGGTACTTTACTCTATGGCTTCCCCTATGACTCCTGCTCTCAGTACGTTCCGTGAGATTTAAGTTTTTTTTTAAGCTCTCTTCCTCATTATGTGTCCAAGATATTTAAGCTCTCTCTTGCTGATAATGTGTATATTTCCTCGTTGCTTACTCGTTCTGTCCTTGGAATCCTCAAAGCCATTTCTAACCACTGATCTGAGTGTGTCGTTGTATAAAGCGGAAAGTTCAGATATTTGGTGCTAAGCATGCCATCCATATGAAAGTCTCGATCTGGTAATGCTCTTTAAGAACACAAGTCGAATAACATTATTATATAAATCTTAGAAGAAAGATAACATAATTCGCCTTATTTACACTATTTACATTGTTTGGATTGTTGTCGTCATCTATGTTGTCATATTCACGACGTTTCGGAATGGAATTTCGAAACAAAATCACCTGCAGAAGAACGGTGATTGCAACGATCGAAACGCCGTGAATATACCAACAAAGATGAGGACACTAGTCTAAAAAATGGAAATAGTGTAAATATTTACAGTACCTCATCTCAGAATTATAGACATAAATTCCTTCACAATCTTCGAAGAAAGATAACATAATTCCTACTATGTACACTATTTACATTGTTTGGATTGTTGTCGTCATCTCTGTTTTTAGATTCACGACGTTTCGGCCATTTTATGATCCGACCTTTTGCAAGTGAATGGAATTTCGAACGAAAGAAGGCCGAACCTTGCAACGGCCGAAACACCGTGAATATAACGATACAGATGAGGACAGCAGTCTGAAAAACGTAAATAGTGTAAATAGTTACAATACGTTATATCAGAATTATAAATTAAAAAGTATAATACACTGTTCGGGAAATGCGTGTAACGAAGAGTGTGAAAGAAAATAATTATGTTTATTTTCTTTTTGGGGGGGTTACCCCACTTGTCTTCCCGAAAAAACGCAGTTAGGGGGAGTTGATTAAATCTATATAATGTTAAACATTTCCATTAAATCTTTATAAGGTTATACATTTCTTCCTCTTGTTTCATGGGCACCTCGACGTGGTGTAATGGTTAGCAAGCTCATCTAGCTAGAACCGTTACAAATGAGTAGTGAGTTCAATCTTCACTGGGTGCCCCATGCTTTCGGCCTGGTGCGCTACATCAACGCTTTGCTTAGAAAATCGTTTTGACTTCCTTCGGGAATCAGTTGGAGATTCGTCTCTAGCTGAGTTAGTTGAACTCTCTGCCTACGGGCAGAGAGGAACCCAGACGAGGCGAGGCTATGCCGAAGGGCAGTCTCTCGTCTGGCGAGGTAGACAGATACCCGACACCGTTTTTACGGGTTCTACGGGGAATTTTTGCCGGAGCCCAAGGGCTTGGATACCCCACGTTAAATTCTGCCTTGTGCCACATCTGACCGCGTGGGTCGGTTGGCAAATATCCTTTCTCTTCTTCCAGATGTAGCGGTCGTTGGAAATCTTTCGTGTCTCCCTGTCAACTAACTAATGAAATCTCCCTCACATGCACATACACACACGTGTATTACGCAAACAACAGACTCTTAATAGATTGTTTTTTCATATATTTTCCTTTTCTACCGACTGTGTACGCTTCCACGTAATTTATTTGTGCTAATACATGCATTCAACTGGCGTCTGTTTTAAATTGCATACTTTGAGAATTTATTTTTATCCGGACTCACATTAGTCCACCAAATTGTCAAATATTAACTGTCATATAAGAAGATTGATATAGCAATCTAATTTCTTTGGTGTGGTGGGTGTCTCTTACAAAATTTTTTCTGTTTCCCTGCTCGTTGGTTAGTTTTTGAAACGCTTCTTTCGATAGTCCAATGCGTACTTCGGATCTCGGTGTCAAATTTTACAACAACTGTTAAAACCCTCCCAGATATTTGAAATTCTGAACTGTTTTGATATATATATATACATATATAATTAGGAGGATTTGAAATAATCATAATTAAGTACTTCATCGACTCGAGAAGAAACCTCAACAGAATGCAGAAAGCACTGGGCGGCCGTTTCGTCCTACATTTGGGACTCATCACCACTGCGCATCCACTACCGAGAATTGAAACCCGAAGAATTACAATAGGAAGCAAACGCCATACCAACTGTACCAACTGGCCTTGGTGACGAAAGGGTAACGAGTTAGACTCGATACAGCGCCGCTCGATCACATATTCCGTGGTGAAACTCATCCGAGATTCTCTTTACCTATAGTTGATGCACATCTGCTTACAGTTCTAAAGTTACGTGGTTCCTGTGATTTGATACATTTCACGAAGTCCGTAGGAATATGGTAATTTATAAGACCGATATGCTCTACTCTATGGAAACGATTATTAATCATTGATTTGAGAGAGAGTTTATATGCAGTTGACTGTTTGAATACTGAAGAACAAGTTTATATCTGATGTGGCTATTAAGGTATAGGACTCGACCTTTATATTAATGCTTTGTTTTTGTAACAACTTGCGATGTTGGAGACAACTAACAGACTATTCTGTTCTATTTCATTACCTCCTATGCCTTATTTTTTACTCAATTCTCATGAGTGATCAGTACATTGAGGCTTTTGTGGATTTTACTGTTTACTAAGTCTGCAGTTTTAAGACGGATTCATGGTATGTGCATTCATTTCACTTCTAATTAATTTAATTATAGGTGAGCTTTGGGAAATAGGATTTCATTAGCAGTGTCATGGCATCATTATTTTAAAGTCAAATAAAAATGAACATCTTAGAGCTAAAACCCCCGCACAAAGATTATATTCAATTGTGTTATAAGTCAGAAGGTTAACCAGATTTTGAAAAGAAAAAAAAAAACACAGCCACGTAAAAGAGCGTATTTATTTTATGTTTTTTTTTTTCAATTGTGTTCCTCCTACACAAGGTACAGCTTACGGTCAAATCACGCTGAAAACACCGGTTCTCGTTCGATCACCGAAGTTAAGCATCGTAGAGCCAGGTCAGTACTTAGATGGGGGACCGCTTGGGAACACCTGGTACTGTAAGCCCCCAAAGTCAAACACTTACCTCACAGTCGGTGGGGGGTGTGAACGGTAGTGTCAGAGCTATGCCGCCCGGAACTTCGTTCCTAGTAGGGCCACCCAAGGCGGACAGGTCTGACACACACGCCGGCTAACAAGGGCTCTGGTGAAAATCCAAGGAGCGTCTGCATCGGTAACCGGCGGCTTCTGGTCGTTCCTGTCTCTGCGTCTGTGGGGACCCCGCGGCAAGCAAGAACGTTATCCGAGTTTGCCTGGGTACCCTACTTCTGTAATTTATCCCAAGAATCTTCTTCTCATAACAGGAAGAAGCCGGCTCAATCCGCCCAGGGTGAATGCCGCATCAATACAGTACAGTAGTACACAAGGTACGATGGTCACTCAAGATAGAGGGTAAATAAAGGCGGTTGTTGTGTGAGAGTTAATATTAAGGGACACGGTTTCTGTGAATATGTCTCAAAGAGAACAGTTAAAATCTAGACATGAAGAGGTGAAGACAGTTGTGGTTAGCAAAGCATTCCCCTCTGGAATTCTGTTCTGCCAAAAACAATTTGTGGGAAGAATCTATCCGTGTGGAATTTTACTTATTCAGTAAGAAAAGAATGAAAATGGTTCGCCTCTATTAACGCCTTGGTGAGTCATAGTTGGTAGTAAAGAGGGGGCTAGATTTGAAAAAAACTAAGAATGTAGTTAATCTGAATGTTTTCCATGTAACTAGAGAGAGTAGCGAGAGTGATACAAGGATTTATCCGGAGAGGAGGCGGGAATTATAACCCACAATGGCGCTTAAGAGATTTTGACTCGATCAAGATTGCCTTAGTCCTTTTACCAGAGCCTGATCTGGCTCAAGTAAAAGGGAGAGGATAACGGTAGTAGTCTGGTTCATGCAGTTGAGGTACCAAGTAAGAAAACTCTTTAGAACAATTGACACGAAAATATGTATAGAAAAGACACAGAGAAGCCACGTCATAGTGGCGGGAAATGACTGATGTCAAGCCGGATAACATCTTGAGGTCTATATTAGAATATACTAGCAGCATGGCCCGGCGTCGCCTGTGCTTGATTCAAAAATCGTACGACTCATAAAGCGATCGATAGCACTTGACTTAAAATATTTTTGCCCTTCCTTGCCTTTAAAGGAGTGCCCTTTCCGTGCTGATGTTGCTCCACGCCTTACTTCTTGCCTATCTCACACTGCGAATTTTTATAAGCTCTATACTAAACATTAAATCTGTTACGAAAAAATAACTAAACAAAATGAACACAAAACGATCAGTTTTAAAAAAGGACCCGTAACTGGAAAAACCGAATGAAAAAATAATGTTAACAACAAATACTTTTTCACATCCAGCCCAGTTCTGCGGAATCAGAACCAACGTTGAGTTTAAGCAAGCGAATGAGCCAATTGGAGTAAAGTGCCATGCAGATTTAAATTTTTTTCACTTGTGACGAATGCAGTTATCGATTTTTTTGCATGCTAGCATGCTAGTTAAAATTCGTGTCAGTCAGCTGTTGGATCGCACGCTGGCCAATAGAATATTCCTGCCTATTCGTGGCAGCCAGCTATTGGCTCTCATTCTGGCCAGTAGAAAATGGCCGCAAACTACATGAAAACTGCTGTAGAAGCATGAAAAATCGATTATTTCCACTATTGATCGGAGTTGGGAAATGCAAAGTCGGTTTTGGCCTTCCCGCTAACTTGGAGCATGTGCCTGTAAATTTTGTTGCAAATCCGTCGAAAATTGCGGCCGTGCATTCGTTACACACACACACACACACACACACACACACACACACACACACACACACACACATCCTGCCTTTTATAGATAGAGATATATCAAGAGTACAAGAACGGATATGGCAGCAATATTCAATGCACGACCGAATGGTAGATTTGTAAACATGCAATATGGATTCTGGTGAGTAAAAGTGTCAGTCACGGCGAACCAACTTGTTTAGCCGCAGAAATAACAACAGATTTAGTATCACCATTTCACTTCATGTCAGTGAAAACCTATGAGACCAAGATAGCACTTCAACCTCGGAGTTTAGCACCCAGACAGGCTGGTGGGAGGGAAAATGACTCTCTAAGATGGCTGAAATACAACAGTTTCGTTTTGAAGGCTTTAAAATTTACAATCTATGTAAATTTACAAGCTATGTGTGAGTGTGTATGTGTGTGGGTGTGTGTGGGTGTGTGGGAGAAAGTGTTTATTATCAAGGACGGAAGATTTTTAAATATAAACAATGTGGACATATGTATCAACCCTGAATGATGAGAGTCTATTTTATGCTTAAATGCGATCTTTAGCTTTGTCACTCACTCTCTCTCTCTCTCTCTCTCTCTCACACACACACACACACACACACACACACACACACACACATATATATATATATATATATATATATATATATATATATATATATATATATATATATATACATATGATTTTCCGTTGCGTTCCTTTAATTTTTCTTTAGTACGAATCACATGACATGCTGGTTTTTTTACATTAGCATTTATTTTACTTATATTCACTATACAGAACTTGTCAACCGGTCTTTGAAATTCAATGTTTGAAAGATATATTGAAGTAAAACACCTAGTAACATGGCTAGCAAAGTGGGTTGAATTAGGGTCCCTGCAGTCTAACGCTACTTAAGAAAACAGAAAATTGGGGAGAGATTTGATCGGGACACGACAATAACAGAAATAAAAATTAACGTCTTCGTAGCGAAATGCATTTTTTTTTCATTTTTACCGTGTTTTCTTCCTGGGCAAGAAAGTATGTTTTGCTCATATTTACTGGCAATCTTCTTCAATTTTCTGTTTTACTTTAGATCATGACGTGATCAGAGCTTTCCTAACATTTGTAGCTCCTATCAACCTTTTTACAAATGTTCGATAGGTAAGTTATTCTTTTCTTTTCCTTGTTCTACTTGCATTCCATATGAGCTATGGATTTCTCGATATTCCTTTCTACATTATTTCTCCCAGAGATTTCAGCTGTTCTTTCATAAGTATAATCTCCGTTTTTTTGTTTTCACTTTCAATAAAACACTCTTCTTACTCACATGCTCCCTTCTCGGTATTCTCATCACTGTTGCTCCAAATATTCTCTTCATCTATAAGGAACTTTTTGAACATTTATTGCCATATCACAGTGAAACTTTTTTTTCTTTCTAATAGAAGTCGTCTGTTTCTTCATACTTTATGTTTTGGGACACATCTTTTGCTGTTCAAATTCAGGCTTTGATCTCATATTTTCGGACATTCTATTGAATAAAGGAAATCAAGAACAAACAAAACGAAGACTTGATTAAAAACTACATGACTGCCAAAATGATATTCGTTGAAGAAACTGTATCAACAAAAAGCCGATTACAGTGCAAAAGGCAAAAAAATATCTCAGTAATTTCATGTCGAGCAATGATATCCCAAGGTGGGGTGCATGGTAATATTTCGGTGGGTCATATGTAGGATATGCACCCTTAGGATTGCCATACCAACAGAGTAAGGGGGCAATTCGAGAATGAGTTATTAACAGTGAATTGCTTTCTAGTGATCTCAAATTTCATTTTGCATTATTATTTCATGATTAAAATATATTACAGAATAAACTTACATTGAAATATTTTATATTTCAGCCTTTCAATTCTCTATTATGTTTTGAAACTATATATATTTAACTGCCTTTTTGTTTTCTTAATTTTTCTATGGTTTTCGGGATTAAAGAGTTTTAAGTTTCCTTCACGTGAATTGCAGTAAAAATTTGAATATGTAAGAATTAAATATTACAGGAGGGGCACATGAATTTTAGAAATACCAAAGTGGGTCATGGCCCAAAATCAGTTGGGAACCATTGATGTTGAGGGTGAGAGAGCAGTGTAGTGAGGAGGACAGTTTTAGTAGTCGTTGAAAATTGTTATCCTGGTTAGGAGAGTATTGTAGTTGCAATCGGCGAATAACGTTTTCCTGAAAAGGACAATTTTTTGTATACTAGCTTATAAGCTTTTAAGCTAGCTCCTGCGGAGGGCTCTTGATTTAGCATTCGGCTTGTTCAGGACTTTGAGTGTCCCTAAGTCATTGCATATTCTCAGCATTAGAAGCTCCTCTGGCTGCCGTTTGACCTGGGTTTTCATTTGCATGGGTCTTTCTTTTGCTTGTTGCAGACGTGTCTCTTTTGAATGCAATTTGGTCCTCTGTTGGCGGAGATTTCTTTTTGCGAGGTCTACTGCTACCTTATGCGATAGACAACAATAAACAGTAGAAGAACTCAAAATTGATCGCTGCATATAAACATTGCATTAATATTTAAGCTAACCTTTTAAAACTTCAAAGATAATTCTTCTGCCGCCACTTAATTTAACGAAAATTTGATGTGCGTAGGTCCTTACTTTACTTACAAATTTTTTTTTTAATTTCATGTGTGACTTTCACTGGATTTCGCAAGAAACTTCGATTATTCCTCCTCCCCCTTCAAAAAAAAAAATGTTACTGTAGAAAAAATTCGTCGCCAAAAAAAAAAAAATCACATAAACAATCGCCCAAAACAATCGCAGTAATGAAAACTTGGGAATCTAAAATGTCTGTAACATGAGCTATAGAAAGTTAGAGAGTTGTGTCCCTTTTATTGAAAATGTGTGACATAGTGACACTCGCATTTATTATATAATTTTTTACAACTGCCGAGGATGGCTGGAGCGGCGGCGAATCTTAAGTTACAGATGATGATGGCTGGAGCCGTTGGCCGGTTGTCGTCTCCCGGAACAGAAACTAAACTTTGATCCTATTTCATTTGGGTTTTGCTTTTGATAACATTTTATATCCTGACACAGTTTTACAACGATCGCTTAAGCTTTTTCTTCCGGTTGTTTAAAAAAAACACGTAGAACTGCCGACAGGATACGATAATCTGTTAAAGCCCTTTTCACATATTTTAATTTTCGTATTCGCTTCATTCTAACACTTCCAATTTGTAGCTTGTATCTTTCCCTGTTTAGCAAATTAATAAAAATATATACGATTCATAATGTCCATCTGTTGGTTCGTCAATATTTTGTTTTTGTTTTGGCAGGAGAGAAACTGTTTTCCGATCCTGTGTACCGGAAGTAACCGTAAAGTTTCGCTAATTGAGTATCAAGACATTTGCGTTTAATTTTCGCTATTTTTCCCGAAACATTTCCTGTTGTTAAAGGGAAAATCCTTTCCACTCCTAACAGGTAAATTGTTAGTAATTACTGCTCGTTTAGCAATCCAACTCGCTGAGATTACACTAGTAAAGCGGAAATAGGCGAATGCTTAATGCATTCATTAATATCGGCCATTTTGGTCTTTTGTGGGAGAAGGATACTTTTCTTAATTTTTCCGTTTTTTGTCAGCTTATTCGTTATTGGGAGAAATTATTAACATTATAATTATTAGAAAAAATATGGGTGGTCGAGTTGACGAAGCGCTTTTTTTTTTCTTTTTAATGTTAACCATTTGTTCTTGTTTAAAAATTAACATTGATTTGTTTGTTTTTTTTTATTTTGTTTGTTTGTTTTCGTAGAGGGGCAATTACATTTCTATTTCAAATGAAAAGAGTTGAAGGCGACCCAAAATAGAATTAAATCATATTTAAGATGTTTAAGATAAAGACATCGCGAAGTTATTTAATTTTTTTTTTTTTTTTGCTTTTTGCTTTTTGTATCTTTTTTCACGTTTTCGATATTGAATATTCCTTCCATTCTTTATTGACCGGTTCGTAATTAACGTTAATTACTGAAAGTTTAATTCTTTCTCATTCTGAACTTTCGGAAATTTCTGTTTTCACAATTAGAAAGTTCATTTCATTTTTGCAGCTGTCAGATTTTTCATTTTTATCGATAATTTTCTTTTTTAAATTTTAAAATAATTTCCCTTTATTATAATTTTTTGCAATTTTACAAAAAATTAAAACAAGTTTTTTTTAGTTCTCTTTTCTTTTCTGATTTCATTTCGCATTCACAGTTCAACTTATTTTAATTTTCAAAAGATCGCATTTATTTTCTTTCTCGAAATATTCAACAAATATTTAAATTACATTATTAACAAAAAATTATATATTTCCTACAAAATGAATTCCAATTCATCTTAGATTCATTATTTTAAACTTTTAGACCAGATATACTTTTTTTTATATATCTATTTCTCTGATATGAGGCATTATGATTATTTGAATTATTTATATTACTCTACCCCTATAAATGATTCGGTTCGAAACTGAAATCAGCTGAGGAAAGCAGGGGAGTACGACGGTCGAAACATTGTGAATAGGGCAATGAAGATGATGATAACAGCTCCAGTAATTTAAATAATGCAAGTAATACTTTTTTTTAATTAATTTCAATTTAAACCTTACTGTAACAATATGCTGAGTATATTAGAGAAATAGCAGGAGTAAGATATACAAATTCGACAAATACAAATTACATATACATTATATAAATATATATATATATATATATATATATATATATATATATTAACTGATTTAAAACATGGTTTATTCGATACACAGGAATTAACATGTTTCCAAAACCGGAGCTAAAAACTTCAAATTTAATTATATAATTAATTTAATAGCATTAGTTCTGTTTCATCTTCAAGTGAATTTTTGAATTAAAATTTCTAAAATTCGCTTGAAAATGAAGCAGCACTAATGCTTTTTGAAACATGGTAATTCCTGTGTAGTGAAGAAATGATATTTTAAATCAGTTACTTTATAATATTTATGCTCTGTAAATTTTCATTGAGCACTTTTTTGTAAAAATAAAAATATCAATTAAGAACACCGGATTATATAACTTAATGTTCTTTCTTTTTATTTTATCTATCTATCTATCTATCTATCTATCTATCTATCTATCTATCTCTCTCTCTCTATATATATATATGTGTGTGTGTGTGTGTGTTTAGCCCATTGGGATCAAAGTGTAATAACTGTATTTCTCTCTGACGTTGTTCTGCATTCGTGCAGTTCAGAAACAATTGCTTTGAGGCATGCATGTTCCCGAGGTTTCTAATGCTACGGCAATACATCCCTAATTGCACTAATGAAGCAGGGTTGATGGATAACAAAACCAGCGTGACATTCGTCGGTTATGACGGCTTCTTCTATGTGCCGCCTCCTTTCAGGAAATCGACGATCATAGCCTTCCACATATGTAAGTCACATGTGACATTTTGCTGTTTGTATGCTGTTGTTCAGGTCCCCGACTCCATTCATCCATCCATTAATGCAAAAACGTCCGGTAAATGGCTGGCTGCCTTCCGCTTTCTGTTTGATTTCAGAGAATAGATATTACATAGCAATCCATCACTCTTTTCTTTTCTTTTTTTTACCAAATATTTCAGTTTCTCAGTAACTTGCTTAGTTTTTGAATGCTTCTTTCGCTTGCCAAAGTGTGTTTTGATCTCCCTGTTACGTTTTTCATCCTTTATTAAAATACTTCAAGTTCCCACATATATATATCTCCAATAATAAATTACATCCACGTCCTGGGTAAGACGATAAACTACATCCGACAGAAAAGTCTTTGATCATGGAGGTTTTGAAGGGCATGGAACTACCTCTTAATTGCTGGTGTTACCAGGTCCAGCCTGACCCGGTGTGGTAGCACCTGTCAGAATCACAGCTATGGGCAAAGAGTTACCCCACCAAAAGGGGCCAAAACACTATGAAAGTATAAAAATAGGTTTTAATACCAGCGATACAATTTTGGGGGAAAAATTATTATCAAAAGTACATTTTTGAAAAAGAAAAATATTACCAGCAATATATTAAAAATAAATATTACCTTTTGATAAAACAATACCAGCAATACATTTTTGGAAAAGAATATTACCAGAAATAAAGAATTGTCGGCATTAAATAACCCAATGAGTTTGATATGTCGTAAAAAAAAAACAAAAAAAAAAAACAAAAACAAAAAACAAACAAACAGAAATTCTTATCTTGGGCTTGTTGATGACCTTGTTATGAATAATCAAGAGTTGTCTCCTCTTGTTTTGCTACTCTCTACTTTGAGATGCCTATTCCTGCTTACTGGGACTATAAAAGGACATTATACGCGAACCTTGTATTCTTAGTTGAATAACGATTTTTTTAAAGCCTACACCTGCGTACATTTGTCATTACAGACCATATTTTCCGTTTTTTTTTTGTTTTGTTTTGTTTTTTTTCCCTTGGTCTGTATGTATGACAACTTATATTGAACCAATAATGTGGCTCACTTTTATTCATCTTCGACTAGCTCCCAGAAAATCTATGCGGGAGGAATTATTCCGGACATTCTCTCAAATTATTGAGTGCATTTATTCTGTTTTTCTTCATCTACCGTTCATGTTATGTTTACTTTAGGTACCCTTTATGTTTTAATTTCTTTTTATTTTACGATCAGTACCCTGAAAATTTCATGGATTCCTATATGAATTTTCTGATCACTCATAATTCTTAAATTAACAACTTGATAATCCCTTTGGGAATTACACCTCTATTAAATATCCCGGAATTCCCCGTTTTTATTACAGTGAGGTTAAGATTGTAGTGTTCGGGGAAACATCCTCTTGGGAGTCGGTTCCACAGAAAAGTGATTCGTGGCAAGAATCTATTCGAATGGAACTTACTTCTCGCCGATTGAATTTGAAGGGAATGTGAGTGGTTTGCTACAATGTAAATAGCATGGTGCGTCGTAACCGTAATGATTAGGATTCGCTATGCTTAGTAAATCAGGAACCTTCGACGTGAGGTAATGGTTAGCAATCTTGTCGCGCTCGATCAGCCATGACTGAATAATGAGTTCTATCCTCACCGTGTGCTCCATACACTGGGCCTCGTGTCCTACGTAATCTACGCTTACGAACTCACTATACGAAAGGAAACAGGCATTTAAAGAATACTTATGTTCTAAACGCCAACAAATGCAATCTAACCTAATATGAAAAGTTAGGTCGATCTTCAGTGGGTGTCCCATATATTCGGCCTTGTGCCACATTTAAGCTACGCTTAAAAAAATCCCCATTCTTATTGAGAAAACTATCACACGGAAACAATTATTCTTCGCTATCCGCCTTTTCATTATTGTCTTTCATACTTTCTCATTCTCGTCTTGTTTCTTTTTTATTTTGTTTTTCTTTACATTCTTTTTACTGTTCTTATTCGTTTTCCTCTTATTCTTTCCTTTTGAATTTTCTTCTTTTTCTCCTTTTCCTTCTGTAGCTGTTGTTTTCTTCTCTGTCCTCTTCTGTTTATTCCTATTCACCTTCTACCTCTTGGTTTTCTTGTTTTCTTTTGGACACGTTTTCTTTTTTATATTCGTTTTTCCGTTGACTCTGCGTCTTCTTCTTCTTCTTCTTCTTCTTATTATTATTATTATTATTATTATTATTATTATTATATCGGCAGCTACAGCGTAATTTTTATTGTAGTGTCGTCTTGTTCTCACAACGTTTAATCAATACAACTTAGACTCTCTCACGCATAGACGATGCGCATAATCCTAGAGATCTCCAGAGACTGTCTAAGCTTAGCTTAATCGAAAACAAGGATAAAATCGCACCCCCCAACTACGACGACAATCTCACTCCACTAAGTAAATGTCTATCGAGACTAACGCACTAATCCCCACTCTAATCCAGTTCCGCATCCTTTACATGTAAAAATTCCAAACGGACCTCGTGTTTACAAATAAAATTTATATACAAAGAGTTACTGAAAAGTGTCCGTACCAACCCACTTGGCGAAATTTGAACTAATATAGGATCTCTTTGAAGAACATCACTTATTCATTTTAATTTAGTTTAACTTAAAGAGCTATTTTCGGAGAAGCGAGTGCGAATCGAACTCACAAGATTTACATTGATTTCAGGCATTCCACTATCATTCCTACACTAGATTACAACAAGGCTTGCGGATTTGTCAGTATCCTTGCAATTGTCATAAAACTATATCATAAAAATTATGCTCTTGAACTAGTTCTTCTTCTCTCCCAAATTTACAATAAATGCCTCGTTGCTTTTGTTTTCCAGTTTGTTGGAAGTCTTCCCCTGTATAACCTGTTTTTAATAACCCTGAGAAAACTTCTGACCAATAGATTTATCTCCCTATTAGCCTCTGTATTTGGCCACGTAGTAGCTGCACCAATCAACGCTGAATTTAGTAGCCATCTTACTTCACACGACCTCCTTTCGAATAAAAAAATGTGGCTGCCGTTCCATCAGGTTTACCGATGTGTTAACGGCTTTCATTGAATCTATCAAGCTAGATAAGAACGGTAGAACTCGGGCTGTGGTTCTAGATGTTTCGAAGGTGTTCGACAAGGTTGGGCATGATGGACTTCTCCATATACTCAAGGGCAAGGGTGTCTCTGGACGAAAATTGGTCTTAATTCAATCCTTCTTACATAACGTATAATGAAAATTGTGTTGAACGGACATACAACTAGTTCATTTTATATTAATGTGGGTGTTTCTAGACGTCTCTATCCTTCGACGTACGCTGTTTTTGATCTTCATCAGTGTTCTTCCTGATGTCATCAGTTCCATCTAGGTATTTATTCTCCTTTTTTTAGCAACAAGTTCGATGAAGTAAAACAGGAAACTCTTCACAGAAATGACATCCAATCAGTGGCCAAAAGGGAAAATGAATTGTTTCTAAATTTAAACACCTCCAAAATAATAAAAAACATCTTTCATTTAATTATCACAGAGAAACGTTACTGCCGGCTATAAGCATATATATATATATATATATATATATATATATATATATATATATATATATAGAATGGACTCTCCGTCAGTTTCGACGTATGAGGATCTGAAAACTTAATTGATTCAGTTATGAAATTTTGTGCGATAATCATAAGTGGCACTTAAGACCCGCTAATGATTTTCAAAGGAGGCCGCATATGGAGCAAAGTAAGGATTGTGGGATGAGATCACTGTTAGATTGGTTGACCTTTTAGATCTTACCTCCTTCTTGAAGACGATTCAAGAAGCTGATTGAAAACTACTGAGCCCATAAAACACGTTGATCTCCATTCTACCCCTTCCAGGCTAAGCGCTCGAGGGTGTTATGAGGTGTATTGACAGATGACAACACACGCACACACACACACACACACACACACACACATATATATATATATATGTGTGTGTGTGTTCGTCTGTCTGTGTGTGTGCGTGTGTCTGTGTGTGTATGTATGTATTACAGTATATGTTCAAAATATAGTTTTAAGGCATACTATATTTATAAGATAAACTCTCGATATCAGAGATAGAGAGTATGTAAATATAAAATTAGACATTTTGGTAAACACCGAGCGGTAACAGTTTGTTTCATGCTTAACTGCAATCCTCAGGCCACGTGCCTTGTATTTTGGCTCGATGCGTCATGGATAGGTCTATTGTATTAATCGCTTGTATTAATTTTGGGTGGGTGCTAACGGTCATTTTCAAATTGCTGTAGTGTCTATTGTCTGGAAATATGTGAGGTCCGAGGGATGTTTTCTGGCTATTTTGTAGTGTTTTTTTATTAAAATTATTATTGATAGCTTTCTAATTTATTGTTGATTGTTATTATTACATTTTCATCTATTTATGTGTGGATTCGTAGGGTGTTTATTTGTTTACTATTTACATAATTTATTTACATACTTATTGATTTCGATTAATTTATTATACTTATTTATTTTTCTTTTGTTTTTATTTATTTCTATTTTATTTTTATTAATTTTTATATTTTTATTTTTTGTTCGTTTTAATTTTCGAATTTTAAGTAACGTAGTAACAAAATTCTTTTCTTGTCTGCATTTTGAGATTAAATCTGATCGTTTATTTAGCAATTTGTGCAGGTCTGAGATTACAATTATAGCTATCTTCCTCCAGGCAGATATTTTGGATTTATTGCTGCAGGTTGATGATATTTTTGGTATGATTTAGTCTTTGTTTTTAATTTCGTATATATGTTTAGAAATGATCTAGTATTTACTATATGGAAAGGATGTTTTGTCTGCGTAGTTTCTTTGTTTTCAGGGTCCTTCAGTTGATCCTATATGTTTTTTCTCTGCTATCTGCAGATTTTACAGTGATTTGGTATATTACGTTATTTTGCAAGCAGTACGCGTTCAAGGTACATCAGTTCTTTTCCTGCAGTTACACGTGGGTTTGTTTTGTTGGTTGTTTTCTTGTGTTTTTCATTATTTGTGCCATGTTCTGAGTGCAACTATGCTGATTTTTTCTGTGTTTTTGTTGAATATCTTGTGGAGAGCGTTTGGTAGGAGTGTTGTTGATGTGTAAAATGACTATTTTTCCTACGAATTTTTACGTTTTTATTGTACAGCTTGTTGAACTATATCATGTTTCATTTATTGTTGGAATGTTTGTGCTATGTAGTGTGCATGTAAGTGTTACCGAAAAACCAATATCTTTTAAGTGTGTTTCATGATCTTTCTTACCATATTTGTAGATGGTTTCACTGGAAGAATTGTAAGATAAACGGCGGGTAATTGTTTACTGAATCTGCTTGCTCTTGACAGCGAATTTTTGGAACGTGTGTATAAAATGTGGTTTGTCGTTAAATTTTCTGTATGGTTGATATGTGCCTTCTAGGATATATACTTCTTTCAGCTTAGTTTTTATGTCCTTGTCGAATTCCATATTTTAAAAAAAAAATTATGGTTGTTATTTTTTTTTTTTTTTTTTTTTTGTTATTTGTTACAGTTTTTAAGATTGAGATCATCGCCCCTGTATATTATATTATTTTCATCAATTATTTTACTTACTTCGTGTAGCAAATGTATAACTAGACATGTTGGATTTTTTCTCTATTATTCTTTGTGGTCTTTCAGTGTAATAAATGCTTGTGATTTAGCGATGCAATTTATTCTTTATGTCTTTGTCTAATGTTTTGTCGATTGTTGTAGCTTCACTATTAATATCGTATTCTGTTGCTTTTGGAACTGTCCTTTATGTTTTAGTTATATTGTCCTTGAGAAGTTTGTTGTGATTTTGTGTGAATGTGTGTGCGGAAGGGGGTTGTATCGTATTAATTTCTAGTTTCGTCTCCTGCAATAAATACGTTAGTCGAATTGTTTATTTTAGTTATATAAACATTTACTTTTTTTCAGGAATTGTTTATGTAATTATATATTACTTACTAAGTTAGTCAAATCATTCTCTAAGTCGTTTTCTTCCTTGTACTGTGACAGTACATTTTTTTTTGTTTTAAAACAATATTTTTCCTTGAGTACCGTATTTGTATTAACTTAATTTTTCTATGTCCATGATAGGCTATACATGTTGCGAAAGTACTTTAGTCTTTTTAAGCTAAATATGATATATATATATATATATATATATATATATATATATATATATATATATATATTACTATACTTACTATAAGATTCCTTTACCCTAAGTAAAATATTTTTTGTTATTTTGAAATTAACTGTAATAATTCAATAAAAATAAACATTTATATTTCATAAAATTTTCCAGATATGTAAGAAAAACTACCGTGTCTATCTATCTCTAGTGTGTGTTTTATATATGTCTATGCGTTAATGTATTTATGTATTTCTCTCTCTCTCTCTCTCTCTATCTATCTATCTATCTATCTATCTATCCCTCTGAATATTTAGTTTAATGTTTATACGTTTCTGATGGGTGCCGCTGACAGCTATCACATTTCCTCAACACTGCCCAGTCACCAGGCTGCCACTTTCTTTGACTTTCACCGACTTTTAAGTCGGGTTAATTTAATTTGCCTGACATTTCCTTCGAAATATTCCACTAAAATATCTTGTGCTCTGCGGAATTGTTTATTTAAATCGGACATTGAAAACAATAAGTTGAAATAAAAACGTGTTCTTTGACAAAACAGAGCATACAAGTCATTAGAATTTTTTAAATGATTATTTATAAAATTAAAGCAAGAAATGCATTGCCTTTAAGTATGCCTCCATCTTGATAGTTGGGGCTCATATTCACGCGCCCGAATAGCCTCGTTAATATTATTTTATTCCATTCTTTTTTTGCTTACTTACTTTATTTCTTTGTTGTTCTTTTTTTCTTTCTTTCTTCTTTATTATATACAATATCAACGAAAGGTATTCTGGTCAATATTTGACTCACTTGGTCTAAGCCCGACAAGACCAGCCCCAGAGTCGACACTGATATATATATATATATATATATATATATATATATATATATATATATATATATATATATATTTCTAACTATATTTCTATATAATCATTTCTAACTCGAAAATATTTTGAACATATGCATTACATTTCAATAGACAATGGTACGTAATATATGTTTGTTTTCTGATCGAACTTATAGAAATGTTATTTGAGTGTTTTCTGAATTTAACTTAGAATGTCATTTAGCGATAAAATTTACAAAGCTTAGCGTAGTTTGTCAGAAAGTCGTAATTAATGGTTAGCTGGTGAGGCTCGATCTTACAGCTCACAAACCCCCACATTAGTTCAGTAACCATTATACTATATTACATTTTCTAACATATCTAATTAAGCTCACTATGTCACAAAGTTAAACGTTCCACCTGATTTTCTGACACACTATTGACTAGGCCAATGCGTCTAAGATCTTTACCCAACTTACTTTAGTACAAGGAGAGACAAGTAAATGTCACCCCGTTAGTTTCGAACTCACTACTTAGTATTAATGGTCAATCAGACTAGCTCATTATTTCTCCACATCGAGGTACCCAGTATTTAGTAAGGTTCGGTTAGTTTGGCATATGGCCACAAGTTTGCGGTGAATATTGAACTCGCTTGCAATGTTCAGTTTGACAAGATCGATAAACTTTACCCCTCTCCGAGATGCTCATCTTGGTTTTATTTTTAGTGGTCTTTGTTGATTTAAATGTAAATTTGGCGAATGGAAAAAAGTTTATGTAATTCAGTTTAGTAAAATTAACGCGGTGTTTTAATGAACCGGAAAAATGCAAAATTTCAGAAACCAAATTATCCAAGTCTTTAAAAACCAACATACAACAAGGGGAAGGGCGTTTGATGAGATTCCAGATGTGGTTGGAAAGAAATGTAAGAATAAAATGCTGTCATTAAAAACAGAAAAAAATAAGCAAAATAAACAAAGATCATTCATTTATAAGACAACATATTTGTCTTCCATTAACTCTTTCTTGACGGATATTTAAAACTGTTCTAAGCAAGTTACATTTCCGTAGTAGGATATATAACGTTATGGCAATGTTATGTTAAATAATATTTCAGCAGACTATTATTTTTAGACGAAGTGTATCTCAGCGTTGACTTCCCTAGTTTGACCTTCGGGGTCAGATGTAAGACATAATAAAGAAGTCGATTTATATTGGCTGAGCTAGCGTCGGAATGATAGATAAACTTTTTTCTGCGAGTTGTTTCTTGACCGTAAAGTAATGTAGATGTTTTCACTTTCGTATCTGGGAGTGAACGATCTCCACTGGAAAGTTAGTACATGTCGACATTAATAAAATAGGCTAAAGTTCTCTGCATTAAATTATTTCCTTCTCGAACAAAAACATGTAGTGATCACCGGCCCAAATTGAAGATGCAAGATTTTGTCGAATCGGCGCCATCGACCAGGACATCCCGGCATGAGGAGACAATGTAAGAGATACTGTTACGTTTCAAATCGACTATATCCCTGGCATGAAATTGGCCGCTAATCTCTAGAGTTGTCACAACGTTGTGACTATGTTACGAAGTACTGCAGATGAATAATATATAAAGTATATCTTCTCAAATAATTTAGATTATTATTCTAATATATTGCCATTGATCAATTTTTTGTTTGTATAACGTACTTGTAACGTTGAAAAGTAACGTTGCGGGAACATTGTAGTGTTTCTAAAAATTGTATTGTCACCAAAATTTTCCAGTAACGTCATTTATTTATTTTATTTCTTTACATGGACGTACACCCTCTACAAGGCCCGGAAGCCACTCGAGGTAGAGGTTTACAGAATAAAACGTATCGTTTACATGAATATGTGGGGAAGATAACGGTTAGCTCTAGACTTGAACAGGTTAAGATTGTAGTGTCAAAGGAAGCTTACTTTTAAGCGTCGATTCCAGAGAGCTGTGGTTCATAGGAAGTAGCTCCTTGAGTGGAATGTATATCTCCCTAAAGGTATACGAAAAGAATGAATGTGGTTCTATACAATGTGCGTAGTAGGTTGGGTCTTAGCAGTGGAGGTTAAGACTGGTGGAACTAAGGAATGTAGTTCATACCAACAGTCTCCATGAAAATGGCAAGAAATCGGTGTTAGGTTCGCGACTTTTAGTCAGTGAGAAAGGGGTTGTAAAGTGGAAAATAATTTGTCACTCACAAGGACGCGTAGACAGTTTTGGAGTCTGTCGAGACTGGAAAATGAAGACTGGCCAGCTCCTGCCCATATATGCCAGAAGTACTCCATTTTCGGCCTGATCTGGCTTTATAAAGATAAAGGATAGCGCATGGTTCCAGGTAGTTACTGGAGCGTTGCCATTTCAACAGATACCTTATATATGGATCGGATGCACGTGTAGTTATCTAGGGATGAAGGTAATTACATTTCATCAAAAGAAAAGAAGGGTTTTTGCATCTATGGGACAAAAATGTGTCTCTTTCTAAAATAAATCTGTACACAAAAAGGAGACGTAAAGTCTGACACTAGTTACAAAGAATGAACTATTTAATTCACTTGTGAAAAATTAACCTAAACTAAGGCGTAAAGGAAACGAAGTGAAAATGCAAATCCTATTTTTTAATGCGCAGAAAATTAGAGAGAAAAAAAAATTGATAAAGTGAAGTGTCTAGGTTAAGAATAGAAAAATGTCACTTCATGAATTAGGAAAAAATCAGAAATATTCACATAAAAATGAAAGCGAATTTAACGAGTGCGTGAATAGAGAGGGTTTTTCTTAAGAAGAAACGCAAGAACCAAAATAAGGAATGAATAATTAAAAAAGAAAGAGCAGAAGCGAAGAAAGACAAGAAAATAAAATAAATACGTTAATGGGGAATCGAAGAAGAGAAAGAAAGAAGAAAACAAAAAAGAAATCAACAAAAGGAAAGAAGAAATTAAGGAAGCAAGATACAGAAAGAAATAAGAATAAATTAAAAAGATGAAAGAAAGAAAATAAGAAAGAACAAAAAGGAAAGAAAGATATTAAGAAAGAAAGAAAGAAAAGAGAAAATGCAGAAAAATCATAAAAAAATAAATAAAAACTGCTTCTTCTTTTCATTTATTATTTTTTTATGATTTTTCTGCATTTTCTCTTTTCTTTCTTTCTTTCTTTCTTAATATCTTTCGTTCCTTTTTGTTCTTTCTTATTTTCTTTCTTTCATCTTTTTACTTCATCTTTTTACTTTATTCTTATTTCTTAAGAGAGGAGGGAGGAAAATTAGAAAAACAACAAAAGCCAAAAAAGCAAAAATAAAATGAAAGAAAGAATGAAAGATTAAGAGAATAGGATGTAAATTATAAAAAAATCAAAAGAAGGAGAAATACCGATAAGAATGAAATACAATAATTTCCCATGTATAATACGCCTTCGTCCATAATACGCACACCTAAAATTGTGCTTAGTGTGGGAAAATGATTCTACTTGCGCATAATACGCACCCCCTGTTTGGTAATCAAACCCTATAAATTGCACCTCTCCAATTTCATTACGGTCAGAGTCTCCTACTTTTATCCAAGCTGTAACTGACGATATTTATCAAAATTTCTGATCATCACAATTCTAAAAGGAAACAGAAATACCTATATTGTGCCTACTGCGCAGACTCATTAACCTAATTTTATTCGATAAAATCAGCCTGATCTGTATGTAGTTTTTTTCACAAAAGATGGTTTTAAACATAGAATAATAATATTCTAATTTAGTTTTATGATAATTTTTATTTTATTTTGCAATTGTAAGTATTTTTAGTTACATATGATTCTATTTGACATCCTTACGGGGTTGCAATCGCCGAATGTTAATGTCAAATTGTCGTATGTTTGTGGTGAGTAGTCGACAACTGAAATCGACCTATGAAATGGCAATTTTTCAAGATTTTTGTAGCTGTGCTTAATACGCACACCTAATTTTGCTTCTTTTTTTTTTAGACACAAATGCGTATTGAACATGGGTAATTGCGGTAATTATAAATAATAAAAAAGAAAAGGAAGTGAAACAAAACAAAACTCACACAAAGAAAGAAAGAATGAAAGAAAGAAAGGAAAAAGTAAGGTATGGTATTTTACAAGGCAGAGATTATTGTTTAAACAGAAAGAAATCTTGAATATGAAGGTCAAAAAGCAAAGAACGAGAAATCCAATATGTTATCAAACTAAACAAAGAAAAGAAAGAAAAAGCACTTTTTGAACGAAGAAATAATATAGATACAGAAAGAAAAGGAAATAACGTTTAAAACTGTGCAAACGAATTGGAAATTAAGAGACGCTACAACATATTGGGGAACGTCTACCTGTGAAAAAGGAGAAAAACCTGCAATCGAACATGTCTGTCATGAAAGAAATAATTGATATAGAGAACGAAAGGAAATCATTCATTGTTCAATACCTATGAAAACAAAAATATTAAATTCTTTAAACAAGCTAAAAATTTATTCGCTATTCAAAATTATTTTTTTTTATTTTCGTCTCATTACTTGGCCCTTTTTTAACCTGTCTCCATTTTTCTCTTAATGCTTGACATTAATTTGAAGAAAAATCGTGATTGCTGACGTTAAAAGTCTAAAGGAAAAAAATATAAAATAGAGAAAAATACTAACAATTTGACCATGAACATCTCATTGAGTTGTCCGACTGCATTTTGCATTACAGACAAATGTCGCCCGGATTTTAAAGACTTCAATTTCGGTCGTCTGCACAATCCCTATGCATCACTGACAAAACGATTTATTCTTCGTCGGCAACTTAACAAACCAAATGCAATGTGTTCTTGACATCATTTTCAATTTTGCCTTACTCTCCATTTTATCATTAGATTCGTGCATTCTCCTAATTTACCTTACTCTCCATTTTATTTATTCTTCAATCTTTTTTGTTCCCTTGTTTGTCTTTGTCCGTTATTTTAAATTCTCCTTTTCATACTCTCTTTTGACGGTCTCATTTTCCCCCTCCTGCTAATATTTTCTCTCCCTGTCTCGGTTGCTAGCTTCCTCTCTTATAAAACAGGCATTTATTTGTTTTTGTGTATATATATTTTCTTTTAAAAAATTGTCCTTCTTTTTCAGTTATCTTCTATTTAAGGATTTTAATGGACAGTGCACCGATGCTAGAGGAACAGACATCTCCCTAACTCTCCATAATTTGACTTCGTTAAAAAAATATTTAATAATTTAGCTTCGTCTGGTCTCTTGTTAGGAAAACGAATTACTTTAACGGACACATTCACAGATAATCACACCAATAACATTTATTATATATATATATATATATATATATATATATATATATATATATATATATATATATATATATACATTTATATATATACACATATTTTATATACAAATACATATACACCTACATATACACATATACAGAGATACATATATGCATATACACACGTATACAGACGTACACATACAACTTTGCATCTGCGTGTATATTCATTCTGTAGACAAATGCAGATACAAATTAACACTTATATTGATATCCGAACACAGGGGCACTTCGGCGTCGTGTAATGGTTAACAAGTTTGTTTCGCTTGATCCATTACGAGTGAAAAATGAGTTCGATCCTCAGTGGATGCCACATACTTTCGGCCTTGTGTTACATCTAAGCTAACATATTCACACGTGTATATACATATATGCGTACATATACTCACGTGTATATAATACATATACACACAGGGACATACGCATTCATATGTGCATTTTTGTATATTCATTCTATAGACAAATGCATAGTAGTAAGTTCGAGCCTCACCGCGTGCTCCATACATTCAGCCTTGTGCCACATCAAAGCTACATTTAGAATATCACCATACACATGAAAAGATATACACGAAAATGTGTATTCAATAACCAAACATACACAGGCGCTCTTCGAGTAATGGCTAAAAAAATTCTCACGCTAGATCAATGACAACTGAATAGAGAATTCGAATCTCATTGGCTGCTTCATATTTTCGGCCTCGTGACACATGTAAGCTATGATTAGTCAATCAGAGCCGTTCGACATGTGGTAATGGTTAGCAAGCTTGTCAACCTAGATCAGTTATGACTGAGTAAAGAGATCTATCCTTACTGTGTGCTCCATACATAGGGT
>CAHIKZ030001613.1:1890000-1947500 GCA_903632075.3 Acanthosepion pharaonis
TGCACAATGCATGAATTTGAGGGGTTGGTAGTTTATTTGCATATCTTGTTCACGTAGAAACACGCTTTTCCCCTACTTTTTACACCAACGATTTCTGATATTTTTTTCATCTTAATGGACATAATAAATATTCGCATTACTTGTCTCCTTTTCTTTTTCTTTTCCCCCCTAATTATCTATTTTTATTGCATATTAAACTTGTTTTTTGTTCCATTTTGTAGATGTAACTTTTATATTTACCCGCAGTTATATTTTATTTATCATACATTTGGTTTCATATTCAAATTATATGAAATTATTCGCTGGTGTCTTATCATTACAAAGAAAACAATTTGTGTGGCTGAATTTTTGCTGAGTTGAATTTTTATTCGAACTATGAAGATTTTCTTTCCTGAATCTGTCAAGTTAGTTTCCTTGGTAGCCCGACCCCCCAGAACATACTCGTGTGGGAGGCACTTTCATTGTTAAGATAATTTTCTACACATAAAATTATGTCTGGAACGTAATTTTTTATAAGTTAAAAAAAAAAAAAGGAAAAATTATATTTCAGCTCAAAATACTTTCAAGAAATACTAAAACAACGCTGTGAATCTAATTTAAGAATGGGAAATAGACAACACAGAGAGAGGAGGGAGAGGGAGATAGGTATAAAGGTGACCTGGAGAGAAAGGAAGAGAGTAAAGATTAAGGACAAAATTTAAAGGCAACTATGATGATGATTATGATGATGATGAATACAGATGAAATAAGAACAATATAATTCTGATAAAGAAAAAGAAAAGAATTGATGATGATAATGATGATGATGATGATGATGATGATGATGATGATGATGATGATGATGAAAAATAGAAAGAAAGAAATAAGTAGAAAATTTGGCCGATAATGAAGAGAGAATAGGCGAAAATTATTTAGAGGGGGAATGAGTGAAGAGTAACCAAAAGAAAAGAGGATAATAAAGAAGAGGAGGAGGAGAAGTAAAAGGCGAAGGAAAAGGAAGATGAAGAAAGATACAAGGTCATAATGGCGATATGGAAGTCAAAGCAAAGAATGATGGGATAAAAATAAACGAGCGAGAGAAAAAAAAATGTTTCTAAAAACAACGTTGATGAAAAAAGAACGCAAAAGAAAGGGGAAAGAAAAGGGGAAATAAAAAAAAAATGATGATTATTCGGATGAAGAAAAGGAAGATAAGAAATACGAAAGAGGGTGAAAAAAATAAGATGACTTCTTAGAATAACGAGACGATAAGAACAATGATAAAGAGAAGAAAGAGAAAAGGAAAGAACAGTAAAGAAGATAAGGAATAGGCAGAAAGAGAAGAAAAAAGTTGAAGGAATAAAGAAAAAGCAAATAAAATATAAGAAAAATAAAAACAAGAACAGGAAAAAAGAATAATAATAATAATTTATTTATAATAATAATAATAATAATAATAATAATAATAATAATAATAATAAATTGCTTCCTATGGACTGATTGTGGGCATCCCTCTAGATCGATTCCTTAAAGAAATAAAAATAATGTAGTCACAACTACAACTCACAGCTTACGAAGGGCGTCATCTATGCCAAATTTGTGATATTAGGTTGCTTTTTTTCTTTCTTTTTTTTCAGAAAAATACTTAGTGAAAATGTCATTTCTGACCTTTGGTCTTAATTTTGACTTGGAAGGTAATGAGTATCCAATATATATATTTTTTTAAGCATTTCACCCCAAGCAAGGCGGGAAGCCACTAGGACGCAAGGGGTTACAGTAAACTTAGAGCAAGATCAGATAGGAGTGATAGAAGAAAGGATGAGGAGAAGGGTAGTGGATAGATCAAGGCAACTGGAGATGTCGATTGACATTACAATTGAATAGCTGGAGATTATAGCTCACAGGGAAAATGGAATAGGGAAGGGAGTTCCACAGGCGAGAGGTCCGAGACATGAAGCTATTGGAGTAGAAGAGATGGCTACATTTAGGAGTTTCGACAGTGAAGGGGTGAGGAGCAGGATGCCAGCCTCGTAAGGCGTTGGAACTCATGACGTCTGGGAACCAGCGAATGCAGCTCCTCGGGCAATTTCCATGAAAGTATTTGTAGAACAGACAGAGGGAGCAACGGCGCGTCTGTGAGAAAGTGACTGTAGACGAGACGCCGGGGCAGGGCCAACCATATTGCATATCCGCTTCTGGAGCCTATCAAGAACTGAGGCAAACAGAAGGGGCCAGACCATATATGGCAGCAATACTCCATGCAAGGGCGAATTGTGGATTTGTATATCTGGAGGATCGACTCAGGGGGAAAAACTTCCTAGCACGGGTCAAGGGAGCCAACTTTCCTCGCAGTGGACGAGGCAATTGACTCAATGTATTTATTCCATCTCAGGTCAGCAGTCAGCGTGAGACCGAGAAGCCGCAGAGAGTTGCTCTCGAGAAGTTGAGCGCCAAACATTCTAATGGAGGGAAGGGAAGGATCTATCTGGTGATTAATAGAGAGCAGTTTTGTCTTAGAAGCGTTGAAGCTGACCAGCCAATTCATGCCCCAAGAAATTAATATTATTATTATTAGTAGTAGTAGTAATAATAATAATAATAATAATAATAATAAACGGTGCCTCCTTATTGATATGGCAGTCCCTGCTGACTGCAATGTATCTTTGAAGATATTCAAAAAGCTGTCAAAATACAAGGACCTTGAAATAGAAATCTAAAAAATGTGGCATATGGGAACATCAACAATCCCTGTTGTACTTGGAGCCCTAGGATTGGTTGGAAAAGATTGCAGTAGACTAATTGAAGGGATTCCTGAAGTCCATGCCTCAAGGAGATACAAAAAAATTGTTCTGACAAGTACAGCCTACACTTTACGAAGGGCTTTATCTATATATATATATATATATATATATATATATATATATATATATATATATATATATATATTATATAGTGGAAAATGTCATGATGTCATTTCTAACCTTTAGGTCCCTGGGCGGCACCCGGAAAAGAAATGTAAACGCCAGAAATCAAAGAAAATAATAATAATAATAATAATAATAATAATAATAATAATAATAATAATAATAATAGGATACGTATAAATTACGCGGAATGACTAATAGCTATTTTAACTCTGTTCTTTTCAACTCATGGACATAACTAGTCAACTATAAGGAAAATGACATAGTAGGCCCTCTGAAAAAACTTTAATGTGCTCAACAGTTCGTTAGGTCTCGAAACAGTTCACTATAAAAGAAATCCTTTAACTAAGATCAACCCGCATCTATACCTAAATTTATGGTACTCCCTTTTTGTATTCTGTAAGTCCATCTCACTCATTTTTTTTTTTACTCTATTTGTCCCTCTGTCTTTCTTTTTTCCCCCTCGGATGTTCAACATGGCGTTGATTCTCTCAGTCTGTAAGACATTCACGAAGCTAAGATTAAAAAGAAAGACATATTTTAATATCAAATGGTCAGTGGCAATACAGGGGCTAATCTATTCTCAACATATCGTTATTTCACGAAACAGAATTTGATCACTAACGATAAAAATTGTTTTTATCTAAGATGAACCCACTCCAATACCAGTCTACGTCACACTCTGTTTCTCTCCGTCTCTCTGTCTCTCTTTCTCTCTCTGTCTTTCTCTCTCTCTCGTTATCACTCTCTTTATCTTTCTGTTTTATTCTCTACAGACCTCACATTTTTCTGTTTTCCACTCACTCTCAAAATGCAGCACAGACCATATATGAGTACAAGTGTATTAATATATAGATGCTACTACCACTACTACTACTGCTACTACTACTAATAATGATAATGATAATGTTAAGAAGAAGAAGAAGAGCAACAACAACAACAAGGATGAAAGGAAATAACTACAGAAACAAAGAAAATTATGTTGATGAGAGAGGCTGAAAAGAAGGAAGGCGATAAAAAAGAGAAAGAATAAAACAAAAAGAAGGCAACTCACGAGGGAAAAAGAAGAAATTGTTTAAAAAAATTGTGAAAAAAATGAATAATAAATCTTTTAATTATTTTTTTTTTCCGAAAACACTTCAAGAGAAATGAAATAAAGAATATTGTGTCCGGTCTGGAAGATTCATGGGACATTGTGTCCGGTCTGGAAGATTCATGGAACATTGTGTCCTGTCTGGAAGAGTCATAGAACATCAGATCTAGAAAAAACATCATTCGAAAATCTACATCTATTTTTTTTTAATCATTTCATCCCAAGCAAAGCAATAAAGCCACTAAGACCAAGGGGTTACCGAGTGTGGGAGAATATGAGAAAAAAAAAACTTTAAATGCGAACAATAAAAGAACAGGAATTAGAAAGACAAACGATAATAATTGAGAGTGAATTTAAAATTTTGAAAATGAAAATTGGCTCTAAATAAAGAAGCCAGAAGAGAATTTCACAAGCGAGAAGTGGGAGAGAAGAAAATCTTAACGGTTTCATCTAGCCATTTAAACAATATAATGCTTATAGCCGCCAATCTAGTACTGCGCTTACATTCGTAAAATCGAGGTACCAAAGAGTAAAGCTCATCGGAACAATTAACATGAAAATATTTATGTTAAAGGGACATGGATCTAGATTACGGTATTGGGAAAGTGACTGAACCCAAGAAACCAGGTCAGGAATGGTCATGACCTCGTTTCAGTTGCAGTCGGGTAATATTGCAAATTCTTCTTTGAAGTTTATCAAGAATATCGAAATAAATCGTAGAAGCATCAGACCAGATTTGACAGCATTATTCAATGCATAGACAAATGGTAGACATATAAATGTGCAAAATAGATTCTGGCGAGTACAATTGTCTGACACCACACTGTGAACGAATTTCCCTCGTAGCAGACTAGCAGTTGATTCAATATAATCCTTCCGCTTCATGCCAGCGGAAAATTCATATCCTTGTTCAAAACTCATCCACTGTCACTAGACGGAAATGCCCGACAATCTTACCCACTGAGGAAGCTGTGGTCGCATGTATTTTTTCTTTGTGTGCGTGTGTTTAAGAAAGTAAGAACTACTTTTGAATTCACCCGCACGGCATATATTATCAAATTACTGTCAGCAATAAACCGAAATGTCAATTTCAAAAGAACAGCGTTCTATATAATTTTTAATACCGCAGTCAAATTGTCTGCAACATTTTAATCTTTTTATTTCATTTTTTTAAAAATAAAATTCTGTGTACAAATATCAATGATTTTTGTCAAAGAATGCAGGCTTGTTTCATTGCCAGTACAATATGGATCAGAAAAAAAAATATATTGTCTGGTATTGCCTCAAGAGAGAAAACGTGTACTTATTCCAATTCTGTTGGCATTGAGTTTTTAAATCGATTATGTTGTCCATCATGTGTCTCCGTGAAACACTCACACCTTCCTGCACGCACTCACATAATTTAAAAACGAAAAGAAAAGAAATCGATTTATATATTTATATATATATATATATATATATATATATATATATATAATGAATTTGTTGAATCTGTCCTATTGAAGGCGATTTATTTATTTACAATGAGTATATCAGTTTGCGGTCGGGTAAATGGTGCAACTAATCAAACAAGTACAAAATTTTCAATATATAAGAAGTGTTTTAACGGACGACGAAAAGAGTGACATCGGAATCCGAACGTAGATTGGGATAGCAAGAGAAGTCTTGCAAATTGTTACGAAGCAGGTAGTTTTCGTTAGAAACAAAAAAAAAAAAGTACTAAAGTTGATGTAATATCAGTCCTCGTAGAAGGTAGTGAATTCTGGCCAATCTCCTCATTGATGAAGAAGAGACTAGAAACAACACCTATGCGCACACACGCGTATATATATATATATATATATATATATATATATATATATATATATATATATATATATCATACTTATTATAAAACCCAGGTTGTGTGTGTGTGTGTGCGTGTACGTTTATATATTGGATCGGATTTCCTACATTTTTCAACCGATTTCAACAAAGCTTCACAGGACTACGTAAAATTACCTTGCGGTGGTTCTGACAGCGCCAAACATTGGAAAAACACAATTGTTTTTTCCACGAAATCAATTTGAAAACACGATTAACACGCATCGCTTTTGCGGAAAGAAAGGGGAACAACTCATATCGAGTTATACTTATTATAAAACCAAGGTTGTTTGTGTGTGTGTGTTCGTTTATATATGGGATCGGATTTCCTACATTTTTCAACCGATTTAAACAAAACTTCACTTTTTTTAGCAGGTGGTGTTTCTCATTGTCTTGCACACTTTTTTCTTTGTTTTTACATTCAGAATGCTTTAAAACTTCCATTTACAAGACAATTGTTTATAATAAAATTCTATTCAATCGGTAGAGACTCATAACGATTGAAAACAATGTTTTGTTTGAGTTTGGGTTTGACCAATTCGTAAAAAAAAAACAATTAAGACATGCGTGTCCGTCAACCTTAAACAATAAACTTTGTCAATTTTATTTTTCAGTCTTTATGATGGTCGATACTTGATCTATCTCTTACTGTTACATCCGCGGGCAACACCGGGCTCTACTGCTAGTATATATATATATATATATATATATATATATATATATATATATATATATATATATATATATAACTGCATGGATTAATTGCGATGAAATATATTTTTACACAATATTTTTCAACATATTCTCCTCCTTTATTAATGCATTTAACCTGATGTTTCTCTACCGGTTACAACGATTGAGCATTATACATTGAAACTTTTAATACTGGAAATCACCTAAAGAATGAACTTGACGCATTAGCAATATTGTTCTATGAAATGATGCTGAGAAAATGCGATATATCAGGAAAGTAGGCTTAAAAAAGTGAATACTCACAGGACAGGACAGATTGAAATCAAGAGGTATAGAAGAAAAGATCGCATAATACTTAGAGAACTTGAATAAATCGATGGCGTAACACGGTTTAGCAGAAATTTCAAAAAATACAAAACTTATTGAGAGCTACAAAGAACAGGAGATTGTGGAGAGCCATAATTGGATACATCCTGAAGGAACACGGTATATCATTAACACCAGAAAGAAGAAGAAATCACTAGAAAGAAGAAGAAATCACTATGGGACATGATGAGGAAAGATGGATTAGAAAATTTGTTACTCACAGGGCATGATGAATGAAGGGACAAAGGAAAACAGCGCATAGCCTCCCTTGTGTGTATGGTTTTCAGAATAGGGTTTAGGAGAGATAGGAAAAAGACACATTTTACTAAGAGTTACAATGGATAGAAAATTGGGGAGAGCCATGACGGCCAATGCCCTAAAGGGATACGACATATAGAAGAAGAATGAGAAGAAGAAGATTAAGAAGAAGAAGAAGAAGAAGAAAAGAAGAATATTTACATTTCATTGACAATATTAACTGTAAATATACATTCTAAATATTCCCTTATTTTCTTGTCTTCTAGTTTTATCAAAATTCATTTGATTTCACTATTCACCAAACTATTCTTCTGCTGAATATTCAAACGGTTTCACAAATGAAAGAATTATTTTTAGCTCGAGGGTAATTTGCAGTTCAAGACCTGCGCTTGGTTTCTTAAAAAAATTTCCCAAAATAGTTCCATTTAGGTGTAAATCTACATGCTTAATTCGAAAATAACAAATAAATTTGGATAAAATCTACCGTTTTGGAGATATCGACACTAAAATTTCGGACTCATTCGCGTCGCGGCGGGTGAAGTTGAAATTAATTCTGTACCCCGTTTTTATGTGGTATTTTCCTTGAATAAAAACATCCGTTGAAAGCATACACGAGTCTTGTAATCTTATCGGCAGTCTCATTGATTTTAGTAAGTTTCACAATTCAACAAAAAGAGCGATTACTCAAAAGCCTGAACGATGGGCCTGGATTGTTCAAAATCAAGCAAGTACTGAAAAAATGGTATTGGCAAGATTTCTATTCAGGATTCAGTGTCACGGTTTTTTGGGGTTTTTTTTCTGTTGTTGTTTTTTTTTAATCTCTGATTATAAACTTCTTGTTTGATAACTTCGTTAAGATAATATTATAAAAAAATCAACAAGAAATATTTTAATTTCAAAAGTTTACTTGCAATTCATGGCCGAATTTGTTATCAACAGACTGTTAGATTTTGCATATGTATGTGTATTTACCACTAATATTATCTATCTATCTATATATATATATATATATATATATATATATATGTATATGGTCGATTAATTTTTCCCCCTATGCTGGTATTTTCCTCCTTGTATAAGTTCTGCATTATTCTAAAATCGTTGCTAAAAAGATTTATTTACCATAGCTGTTCAAATAGATATTTCATCGGATAACAAAAAAGTGATTTTGCGTAATCTATAAAAACATAAGTATACATCAATCTGAAATTGTATTGCTCTTTTCGATAGCATCCTAAGTATAATATAGCGTTTCTTACTCTTGTGTCCTTGACAAAAATACAATTCTTCTACTATATTTGGTCTAATTCCGCTTTGTACTGTATTAATCAGAATTCGGATTATTACCTTGTATATTCGGTGCATTTAGCTCAGTGGAAGATGTCATGACATCATTTCTCGTTGCGACTCGGAAGATAATGAATATGTTACAGACATCAACGGAAATAATAATAATAATAATAATAATAATAATAATTTGGAATCCAAAAATATTTTGCGATATTTTCAATGATAAAAAGCAAATATATGTCTACATTTCTGAGATGAGGTATTATGTACACTATTTACATTATTTGGATTATCGTCCTCATCTTTGTCGCCATATTTATTACAACCTTTCGGTCGTTGTACGCTCCGGCCTTCTTCAGATGATTGGAATGTCAAACTGAACACTTTTTATCTTATTTTATGTGTCCTCAAGGACACATGGCACAGTGGATAAAGGCTTTAGTTAGATCCAGTGGCAGGACCCAAAGTGTGTGAGTTCAATACCTGGTTAAGGCAGTGGAGAACTTGAAGAGGGGAATTAACAGGAGATAACTGATAACAGACATCCATTAAACATGGTACGTGGAACTAGAACAGTCTACCCTGGTGAGCGAAATAACGAGTTCAGTTCGACATTCTAACCTCCTGAAGTGATAGACACGTGTGTGAAAGTGTACAAAAAGTCACGAGAGAAAAGTAAGACATCGAATATGACCTTTCCCTAGTGGGGGACGCTTTTTTTTCTTTTCTCCACGTGTGACTACGTCTTATAGCGTCGATACCGCTATTTTGATAATGTATGAAACTGTGATCTTATGACATTTCTATTTTTGGAAGGAGAAAGTGCTGCAAAGTTTCACAGGATTGACCGATTGTTGCTTTGTTTTTTTTTTTTTACGACTTATCAACCTTTTGCAGAAAATACTTTTAGATTCTAACAATGTTTTCGAAGATAATTTAGTGATAAAAATTCTACTCAATAAACCATAACTGGGAAAGAAGAGGTGCATTCATACCTTTTCCTATGGTATATGCGCATAATTCAATATAACGAACCCGACAGGAACTGGAACACGGCTCTCCGATTTAAAGTTTCCGAGTCGTTATCCATTAAACCACCCACACATACAAGCTTAGCACACCTGTTATTCTTAAGCGTTCAACCATCTAGATACTGACAAGGATCGACGTTTATTAACTTAGATAATCATAGGGTAACTGGCGTTTCAACGTAATACGGCCGTAAGCTCACTTTTGCAGGAGTTTAAAGAAAATTTATGGAAAGGCTGCACGTGATGTAAGCACAGTAATAAGATAGTTTAGCGGATTCAATAGAAATTCTATATATTCATAATCTTAACAATGTCTACGCAGACTTAACTGTGCTGATAACAGACTTTGTTGATGAAGGAAAACTAAAATATAACTCCTATAAAGAGTTATAAATTTAAATTTTCATGTTAATATTAGCCGTTTCCTTATTAGGAAACATTCTGTATTGATTTACTGAGTAATCATTGGTACTATCGTTTGAAATTTATAACATTTTTCTCTTAAAAATATTTTTGTAGTAGATAGGTTCACATTTCTCTTTTTTTTCTTTAACATGAATAGGGGTTTATCCCTGTTTTCCTGTTCAGGATTGGGTTCCGATTTCTTCTAAAGTAATTCTTTTATTTTTTCTCACTTCCGGTGTCTTTTTGCGTCTGGGTGGCAATACCACTTGGTGTCGTGTCTCTTACTCTGCAACCCACAAGCTCAAGTGGCTCTTTTGCCTTGTACAAATTAGACATTATTTTGTGTGCTTGTGTGTTAACATTCTGTCCAGTATGGAAGGGGCCTTCTTTTCCAAAGTTTTGTTTGAAATAGTGTAGACCGTCAGCAGGTTGATTATATTATTGTTATTTATTCATGTTACATGCACTAACCATTCTATTTGATACCTGTTGAAAGTTGTCAAATGATGTGGCATTTTTTTATCCGGTACAGTTCTTTGTTCATTAGCTGCGTAACGCCAGTACACGAAGATTTAAGAAGTATAATCCACTCTAAGATATACAGGATTCATTCGACTGAACTTATTTTTACTGTCGACGTGAGGAAGCGCTTGCGTGCAGCCGATAGTTTATATATTTCTGAACGGGTTTGACGCCATGAATGGCATCGTTATTAAAGTCTGGGTCTGACGGAATTTTTAAGAATATGTATCTAGTTTTTAGGTTAATCTCCTTTTTTCTTTTCTTATTTTTTTTTTTTTTGTCATGGCGGGGGCAGGTTGCGCTATTGGGCGAAACTATTCTGAACAGAGTTTATTCAATCTTCACTAAGAAAAACGAGAAGTAGCAACTCGCCATCAACTATAAGACGACAGGATTTATGGTTGTCTGATATGGAGAGACAACCAAGAACAATTCAGTATGGTGTAATGAATTAGCAAGCGCGTCTCGCTAGATCAATCAAGACTGAGTAGTACGTTCGTTCCTCACTCAGTGCTCAACACTTTCACCCTTGTGCCACAACGTAGTTACGCTTAGAAAATCCTTTTCCAGCTACAGGGTGTTATCCACACCAGGCAGCATATCTCTTTCTGGAGGAGACTTGCTTTATTATCCGTTACATGAAGTGTCCTCAGAAACTGGAGAGTGCAGAATGATCTGTCTATATTTCTGCGATGAGATATTATGTACGCTATTTACATTATTCGGACTATTGTCCGCGTCTTTGTCGTCATATTTATTACAACGTTTCGGCCCTTCAGTATCTGTCTATATTTCTGAGATGAGATATTATGTACACTATTTACATTATTCGGACTATTGTCCTCATCTTTGTTGTCATATTTATTACAAAGTTTCGGCCGTTCAGTATCTGTCTATATTTCTGAGATGAGATATTATGTATACTATTTACATTATTCGGACTGTTTTCCTCATCTTTGTCGTCATATTTATTACAAAGTTTCGGCCGTTCAGTATCTGTCTATATTTCTGAGATGAGGTATTATGTACCCTATTTACTTTATTCGGACTGTTGTCCTCATCTTTGTCACCATATTTATTACACACGTTTCAGCCGTTGTATGCTCCGGCCTTCTTCGACATTCTAACCATCTGAAGGAGGCCGCAGCGTACAACGACCGAAACGTTGTAAGAAATATGGCGACAAAGATGAAGACAATAGTCCGAATAATGTAAATAGAGTTCAGAAGGAGCTTAATAAATTTCCCACGGCATTGCCGTTAAAATCACTTTAAATCGACCTTGTGTCTCATTCGGTTGCGACGTGGGCTTACTGAAAATTACATATAGAGATAAAACCAAGGATACTTTGAGGTGGTAAAATGTTAGCAAGCTTGTTTCGCTAGAACAGCTACGACTGAGTAGAGAGTTCAATGCTCACTGGATATCTTATACTTGTAGCGCATCTTATCTACTCTTAGAGAATCACCATTATGTATAAAGAAACAGTCAAGATGTGAGTTATAACTTCCTGATCCTTTATATTAATTAAATAAAAATATTGTAAAGTTATTCATCGCAAATATTAATTCACCCCCAAGAAATTAAAATTTGTAAATCAAATTGTGTTATTTTATTACATTTTTGGCACCCTTGAACTTATAAATCTTAAATTAAAATTTGCTTGGTTTGCCTCGCAACAACTGCAAGCCTCAGAATGAAAAATACCAAAAATTATGAAGTTGTTCACATTTCGTAATTGCGGATGACATTTGATGCACTTACAAAGAATATTTTACAATTTAAAATAAAGAAAAAGCATGTTTCGTGTATGCTTCTTGTGGTGAGTGCGAAGGTAGAACCTCGCACTTAAAAATAGCGCATCCGAGTCGCCCATATTTGAGGCGATCGCAGAAGTGAAGACAAGCAGAGTGCAATGGATAGTTTCTCTCTGAGAGTTTGAATTTTAGTAAATATAAATTCTTTTTATTTGAATTAATAGAAATGATCCCAAATTTCAAACGTCCGAACCATGCAGGTACTGAAATATAACTACAGTGTAATTCGGATATAAGAGAGTTGTCGGGACCTGAGAAGAAGTCTCTTATATCCGGGTTTCTCTTATATCCAGGTCTCTTACATCCGGGTTACACTGTACCTGATTTGTGTCGTAGCAGATGCCTGATCATGGGCCGGAGAAATTCGACTACGAGACTATGAGTTAATCTCTAAAAACGTCGGTTTGTGAATTTGTTGACATAGTGTTTGTGGGTTCAATCTCTGGTTCGGGCAGTATATAGTTGCGCTCAGTGAAAATGAACGAGCAATAACTGAACAGTGTTAAATAAAATAAAAAACTAGACGGCGTCCCTAGACAAAAGAAGTGGAACGAGAACAGTCTACCCCTATAGATTAAATAAAGGGTTCAGTTTGGCATTCAAGTAGGTTACCAAGATCGAGACACACCCTGGGAAGGCCCGGCAGCCCAAACGTTGTGATAAAATCAACATAGTTGTGGAAAGTTTTCTGAATATAAATCGTGAAAATAAAACCGAAGACGTAGTGAAATAGCAAATCATTCCTTCCAGAAAGTAAGCTCTTTAGAGAAATGAAAATTACAGAGAACAAAGAAAAGAATGGTGAACTGTTATGTTACATCTAACTTTCGATGTAGCAAATAAATCTGGACATTTTCCTTACAGATAAATAAAAACACGATGTCTGATTTTTTTTTCTGTCGTTTTTGTTTTATTTCAAAGTTGTGCAGACTTACTTAAATATCTTTTTACTTTTAGCTAAGGAAGCATATATATATATATATATATATATATATATATATATATATATATATATATATATATATATATATATATATATATATATATATATATATATATATATATATATATATATATATATCAACATTTTCTTCAATATACATTCTATTTATTTTATGTAAAAGTACTTTTGACATTTACCGGCATATCTATATAGACACCAAGTAATACATTGTATTTGTATAATACGTTAAAATTTCCCCTGTCTCTTTTGATGGCTTAGGGATAGATTCTCGGTCTGATGAGCTGGTATTCAGTGATACAGGTATGTATATGGATTCGCCCACCATATATATATATATATATATATATATATATATATATATATATATATATATATAGATATGATAGATAGATAGATAATATTGTGGAAAATATACATACATATGAAAATATATCTAAAAATTCCCATACATGTATATTTTCAAAAAAAAAAAAATTTCCAATGTCTAGGACAGAGTAAGGATATAATAAAAGGCTTAAACACTAATATTCCATGGTCATGAATATTAGTGTTTATATATTATATATATATATATATATATATATATATATATATATATATATATATATATATATATGTATATATATATATATATATATATATATATATATATATATATATATATATATATATATATATATATATATATATATATATATATATATATATATATATATATATATATATATATATATATATATATATATATATATATATATATATATATATGTGTGTGTGTGTGTGTGTGTGTGTGTGTGTGTGTGTGTGTGTGTTCTTCCCAATTCTTGGTTTGGTATAATACACTTGCTCCTTTAACCAACACCAAAAAAGTCACAGCATGTTAATTTAGGATTCCTGGCTGAACACTCTTACATTATATATATATATATATATATATATATATATATATATATATATATATATATATATATATATATATATATAACGACTTACGATCTAGTTCTGACAATGTTTAGGGTTAAGATTTCAGAGTTTCTCAATGTTAAAATTGTTCCGTTCAGGGATTCCAACTTCTGAGAAACCATTTTCTCCCCGTGCTTTGATTACAGGTATTCTTAATATCTTTTTAACACGAATATCAGGGATAATTATGGTGTGTAATAAAGTTCTTCGGATTCAACAGAAGATACTAGCTTCTGTTACGTATCTTGTTGTTCGCTCATAAAAGTGTCCGATTTTCTTTTTGTGATAACTGACATTTCCTGCGGGTGCTCCATAAGTGACATACAGAATATATCGTATTGGAACGTGACTATTTACTAAAAAGAAGTCAAGGAAAAAATATGAACACAACGATTGGTTGTTTTTGTTTAGCGGCATATCAATAGCTCTGTGGGTTATTGAATGCTCAAATCTCTTTTTTTAGATAATAATGTTTTATTGATCCAATTCTTAGTAATTAAGATATAGCTGTGATAGTCGAGGCAATAAAGAGAAAGAAAAGAAAGAAAAAGATAAAAGCAAATTAAAAATGCAGCAAAAAAAGAAATGCGATCGTTGAAAAAGAAAGAAAGATTGATTCGTTTTTACGGATTGTCAACCCATTTCATATTATCTAATGTCACGAAATATTTTTAGATTGTAAGAATATTGTTAGATAATAATAGTTTAGTGGTACAAGTATTACTATTTAATCTATAGCTGGGAGTGAGAAGATGTTGATTCATACCTTTACCAAGAATATTTGCTCATAAGTGAATATAACAAATCCAAAGAGAATTGAAACTTGGCTCTCCGATTGTAAATTCACGACCATTATCAATTACACTATCCGTACGCACATCCATGCTTACAGTACTTGGAGTTCCCAAGCGGTTACCCATCTAGATACAGAGAAGGTTTGGCGTTGCTTAACTCCGTTAATCTTACGGAGACCGGTGTTTCAACATGATGGGCTGTAAGCCATGAAGAACGCATTTCTTATCCAACGATAGGAAAGTAGCCGCGAAAACTATTTGAAAGGATCGATGAAACATATCTCTACGTGTATCAGGGGCATGATGATACAGCAACCGCGTACTGATGCCTTAAAAGAGACAGTCGAAGGAATGGTTATTTAGTACATCAGAAAAGCTTATTTGATCGCAATAGTAATCAGTGGTGAAGAGTTCACTGTGTTTACCCGCAAGCCAGTAGGAAGATCGAATTCTACGAATGACACTACAGAGTATAGGTTTCTTCCAACATATTTCTTGATTCACCACCCGCCAGCAAGGAACTACAAATAAGCCCCTGATATTTCTATTCGCATCCCTCATTACTGACAGCTGTCTCTTTTGAGGCTTCGCTTTACTGCTCGGGCTACAATGGGGACATCGCAATTTAATTATGTTAGCATACAAGATGGCGGCGTATGGCGTTCGTAGTAGCCAAAGATATGTATATATTGTGAAACTTCAGTGACTGCTGATACTTGGCATTTTAAGCTGATCGATAATGCGCTGCCTTGAAAAGGCAGACTCTCAAATTTAAGGGATATCTTTTTTTTTAATCGGATTTTTTTATTTTAATTCTCAGTGTAACTTGCCTGCGTAGATCTCTTAGAAATGACAACATGGAAGGTATGAGAAAAGGCTTGATATATGAGATTAAAAATAAGATATAGCTATTTGTTAAATTTCCTCAATCTTGTTTTTAATATTTTGACATATTCTCTGCTGAATGTAACATTACTCAAAATAGTCATCTTACTTATTATAAAACGCAGATTGTGTGTGTGTGTGCGTGTGTGTATGTGTGTGTCTGTACGTTTATATATTGGATCGGATTTCCTACATTTTTCAACCGATTACAACAAAACTTCACAGGACTATGTAAAATTACCTTGCGGCGGTTCTAACAGAGCCAAACATTAGAAAAACACAATAGTTTTTGCACGAAATCAATTTGAAAACACGATTAAGAGGCATCATCACGAGAATAAAAGGGGGAAAACTCATGTCGAGTTATAATTAGTATAAAACCCAGGTTGTTTGTATGTGTGTGTGTTCGTTTATATATGGGATCGGATTTCCTACATTAATTAACCGATTTCAACAAAACTTCACTTTTTGGGGGTAGGTAGTGTTTCTTATTGTCTTGCACACTTTTTTCTTTATTTTTATATTCAGAATGCTTGAAAAATTCCAATTACAAGACAATTGTTTATAATGAAATTCTATTCAATCCGTAGACTCATAACGATTGAAAACAAAGTTTTTGTTTGAGTTTTGGTTTGACCAATTTGTAAAAAAAAAAAACCCTAATTAAGACATGCGTGTCCGTTAACCTTAAACAATAATCTTTGTCAATTTTATTTTTCAGTCTTTATGATGGTCGATACTTGATCTATCTCTTACTGTTACATCCGCGGGCAACGCTGGGCTCTACTGCTAGTACTCATTATAAAACCCAGGTTGTGTGTGTGTGTGTGTATGTGTGTGTCTGTGTGTGTGTTCGTTTGTTCGTTTATATATTGGATCAGATTTCCTACATTTTTTAACCAATTTCAACAAAATTTCACAGGTCTACGTAAAGTGACCTTGCGGTGGTTCTGACAGGTCCCAAAATTAGAAAAACACAAGTGTTTTTCCACGAAATCAATTTGAAAACACGATTAACAGGCATCGCAGTTTTGAGAATGAAAGGGGGGCAACTCATATCGAGTTATATTTATTATAAAACCCAGGTTCTTTTTGTGTGTGTGTGTGTTCGTTTATATATGGGATCAGATTTCCTACATTTTTCAACCGATTTCAACAAAACTTCACTTTTTTTTTGGCAGGTAGTGTTTCTTATTGTCTTGCACACTTTTTACTTTATTTTTACATTCAGAATGCTTTAAAAATTCCATTTACAAGACAATTGTTTATAATACAATTTTATTCAATCGGTAGACTCATAACGATTGAAAACAATGTTTTGTTTGATTTTCACCAATTCGTAAAAAAACACAAAAACAAATAACAAAAAAAAAACTAATTAAGACATGCGTGTCCGTCAACCTTAAACAATAACATTTGTCAATTTTAATTTTAAGTCTTTATGATGGTCGATACTTGATCTATCTCTTACTGTTAAATCCCCGGGCAACGCCGGGCTCTACTGCTTGTATACTATTAAAAAAAAGAATAATCGAACGACACATATGGATATTGGTCGAATTGGTATCAATAAAACTCCATTAAAACCGTAAAATTTCGTCTGTTTTCTTTACAAGAGTCAAGACATCATTCGATATATTTAGTATCAATTGTTATTATATTTTCCGGTTCTCTATTTTGATATGAGCTATCACAAACTTACGAGGTCTGTCTGAAAAGTAATGGGACCGCTGTCACAAACAATCAATTTCAATTCCAAACAACAAACTGCATGGGCTCCACTTCACAGTAACCTCCCTCGAGTCTAATGCAATTTTCCATCCATCTCTGCTACGTACTGCTGGAAGGAAGCCCTTCAGCTCAGTCGTTACGACACACTTGAGGGCCTCCACGTCGTCAAAACGGGTCGCCTTAACGATCGCCTTGAATTTGGCGAATAGAAAAAATGTCAGGCGGGTTAGAACAAGGTGAATCAGGAGGTTGTTCCAGTACGGCGCCGTTTTACACGGCCATAAACTTCAGGGTGTTCAGATCATTGTGACATGGAGCATTGTCGTGACGAATCAGCCACGATCTGCCACAATTCTCGTTTCTTCACGTGCTCAGAGCGAAGCGAACGCTGTAGAATCTCTTTGAAGACTTGCTTATTGATCGTCTGTCCCTCTGGCAAGAACTCACTGTGAAAGGTGCCTCTCACATCGAAAAAAGGTAAGAAGTAAGTCCGTTACTTTTCAATCAGACCTCTCTCGCATATATATATATATATATATATATATATATATATATATATATATATATGTGTGTGTGTGTGTATCTGTGTATATCTTACTTATTATAAAACGCAGATTGTGTGTGTGTCTGTAACGTTTATATATTGGATCGGATTTCCTACATTTTTCAACTGATTTCAACAAAACTTCACAGGACTACATAAAATTACCTTGCGGTGGTTCTAACAGCGCCAAAAATGAGAAAAATACAATTGTTTTTGCACAAAATCAATTTGAAAACACGATTAAGAGACATCGTGAGAATGAAAGGGGGGCAACTCACAGCAGGTTAAAAACCCAGGTTGTTTGTGTGTGTGTATTCCTTTATATATGGGATCAGATTTCCTACATTTTTCAGCCGATAAATCAAAAATTCACTTTTTTTTTTGGCAGGTAGTGTTTCTTATTCTCTTGCACACTTTTTTCTTAATCTTAATATTCAGAATGCTTTAAAAATTCCATTTACAAGACAATTGTTTATAATAAAACTCTGTTCAATCGATAGACTCATAACGATTGAAAACAATGTTTTTGTTTGAGTTGGGGTTTGACCAATTCGTAAAAAAAAAAACAAACAAAAAAAACTAATTAAGACATTCGTGTCCGTCAAACTTAATCAATAATCGAACGATCTCTACTGATTGTACGACTCCAAACATTGGATAATTCTTTAAACTAAAAGATTACAGAAAGGCTACTTACATTTTTCAACCGATTTCAACAAAACTTCACTTTTTCTTTGGCATGTAGTGTTGCTTAGTGTCTTGCACACTTTTTTCTTTATTTTTGCATTCAGAATGCTTTAAAAATTCCATTTACAAGATAATTTTTTATAATAAAATTTTATTCAATCGGTAGAGACTGAAAACAATGTTTTTGTTTAAGTTTGGGTTTGACCAATTCGGAAAAAAAAACAAAAACTAAAAAAAAAAAAACTTATTAAGACATGTGTGTCCGTTAACCTTAAACAATAATCATTGTCAGTTTTATTTTTCAGTCTTTATGATGGTTGATACTTGATCTATCTCTTACTGTTATATCCCCAGGGTAGCCGGGCTCTGCTGCTAGTATATATATATATATATATATATATATATATATATATATATATATATATGAAGAAATATAGTTTTAAGGTGTGCTATATTTATTGGATAAAGTGCTCAATATCAGAGATAGAGCGTGTTTAAATATAAAAGTGAAAATTGAAGTCAACACTTAAAAGGTGACAGGCTGTTTCCTGCTAGACAAAATCGTCAGGCCGACTGGTAGCCTGACGATTGCGTGTATCATGAAATAGCCTGTCACCTCTAAGTGTTGACTTTACTGTTCATATATATATATATATATATATATATATATATATATATATATATATATATATATATATATATTATGGATATGATCAGAAGTAACATATATATAAAACAATAATAAATTTGAAACAAGTTCATACACACACACACACAATATATATATATATATATATATATATATATATATATATATATATATATATATATACACCAACTGACCCCTACGATAACTGTTTTCTCAATGTACGTTAATATAATGAACGATTTAAAAACTCAAAGGAAAACGGTTGAAATTCTTCTATTATTTTAAATATATAACTCTGAGGAACAGGTATTTCATTGAATGATATTTGGCGCTTTGGCTCGAGTTTATTTGGGTACGCTGAATACAAATTTCAGCTCGGTTTGGCTATATCATTTTACGATTCTAGCCAAAAGCTTATATGTCATTTCCAGATTTTTCAGATTAAGTTAATGCATTAATTTTATATTTCAATTTCATGAATACAAGCAGTGAAAACAGTAAAATTACATTATAACGATAGAAATAACTTAAAATAATAATAAAAAAATAATATATGAAGATTTCACTGCGGAATATATTTTCTTTTCTAAGATTTTCTAGTGTATATGCTTGTTGATGGTAGGTCTCATTTCAAGCACCAGCAATAATCAGCCATAATGTGGGAATCCCAGGAGCCAGGCTACCGTTCCTCTATACTTTCGATATCTTGGTGGGATCTCTTCCCTCCCTCGTTACTTGCATCATCTCAATTACTTAGAAATTGTCAAAGATGGCTATTCAAAAAATGCATTTTTACACTCATATTGCAACCTAATTCTTTGTATTCCCTTACAATATTTTGCAATTTCTTCGTAGATATCTGCTCTTTAATTGCATAAAGATTTTTCTATCAAGTCCATAAATGCGAACTATTTTTTTTGCGTTCATTCATGACATTAGGAAAATTGCTGTCTTTAATTAATGTTCTTCTTTGTAGACAGTCGAAAATTCTAGCCTTGATTTTTATCATAATTTAAACTCGGAAATTTTTAGCTTATCTATTTTAAACACTCGCCTTTCATATCTAAAGCTCCTACATTTTGTTTAACGAGAGCTACTTTGATATGCGGAGGAGGAAATATTATTTTACCTCTGCTCAATAAAGTTGGATTAATTACATTTTTTTTCTTCTATAGAAAGATGTTTGAATTAATGTTCTTCCTTGATTCTGCTTTTCCATAGGCAAAGGAAGAAGGGATATTTAGCATGCTCGGCTTGTTGTCCTAGCAGAAAATTAACCATTTTTAAAACAATACATATGATAACTTTGTGCTCTCTATATTTGATAAGATTTAAACTTTTTTGAAATGTTCATATATTTCTTTTAATATTGTTATCGATCTATATAGATTACCATTATGCAACAACACATATTAAGACACCTTTTACAACTGTCTAAAAATAAGCGCTAAAACCAGATATGTCACAGCAATATGCTAAACGATACTCTATTCGAAAATATTTTATGTTGTTATCTTTTTCTTTAAACAGAAACCTCTGGGTTTGAAGTAAGCATGTTTTATCTCTGTAAGCCTGGAAGCTAAGACTGCCGCAGCCATTTTTTTTTTTTTTTTTTTTGAGAAATTTGAATGGTTAATTTGCAGTGTAACACACCCTCATTTCACATTAAAAATTTCCAAAATGCTTATATTTATGTGTAATTTTACATGCTCCATTCGAATCTGGCATGATAAAGTTAATAAAATCTACCGTTTCTGAGTTATCGACAGTGAAGTTTGGGATTCAGTCGCGACGTTGGCGGCCGCCATTACTCGCGTTGTTTGCATACATTCGCTGCGGAAAGCTAAACGCAGAAGACTACGGAAAGCTAAGCTCGGAACTGGTCTTTCCTTCCTAAATTTGTCGCAATTACTTCACACGAGAACTATTTACATAGAGACATTCAGTTTGCGCAATGATACCTACACTGATAGCTATTCTGCAGCGAATGTTTACAAACAACACCCGATCATTAAATTCGACTTGGTTAAACGTTTGCGGATTATTTTCAAATAAGCCATGGTCAAAATCGGTATCTGACTTCTCACAGTGCAAAACAACATTTCCGAGAACATCTTCAACTAATTCTAAAATTGGCAAACTCTTAGATTTTACAATGTGATCTCTGTTGAATGTAGCACATGTTGTATCACGGCGTCAAAATTTGGTTCCTCGATACAATGTTTATTTATTCTTTGTAAATGTTAAAGTCTTGAACAAGCAAAAGTTGCAATAATGATGAGACTTAATATTTCTTTGTGTTTCAGCCTTATGCAATATTTGCTTTTATTTATAACAATTTTTACTTATGTAACAAAGTTCAATTACATTTAGGTAAGTTACAGTATACTAGTGATTAAATTCCGTAGGTTTATGAAATCATAAACGTACCATGAGAAAATCGAAAGGTATTTTTCAGTTTGAACACTTCATTCAATGCCGAAAACTTTCAATGAATATAGTGCAGGATTTAGATGGAACCGACCATTTATCTTGGTCTCCAAGTGTTTTGCCAAAATAAGTCAGTTTACTCGTTGATGTGGAAGTATAATATTTCCACATATAAAACAAAATGAATCAGCGTTGTTTTTGCATTTGAACATTCTAGTACTTGATGACGTATTACTTGAATGTTTTGCTAATTTGTAAAGGTATTTAAAGCCCTTAATTCATAAAAAAATTAAGAAAATCTGAAATATAAGCACAAATCGGTTTAAATAGGATTTTTTTTATCAAATAGGTACTTACAATCTATGAACTTAATCTAGAAACACAGATGAGTAATTAAAATAATAATTACTTCAATTTAAATCCATTATTAAATCTTGATGACAAAATTAATTACTAATACGTCAATTCAAAATTATGCTAATGCCCAAACTTATTCAACTGACAGACTGATTGAATTGTTTATTTGCTATTGTAAAAATACAAAAATTGTGACACAAAGCCAATAGGGGAAGTGCTTTGTGGCTGGTCATCATTAACTATCTTATATCTAGCTTGTCTGATTAACGATGTATTTATTTATTACAAGTAACTCATTCACACACAACAATCATCCTTCACCGTCTACTCCTATATATACTACAGTGCTCCTTACTTACAAGTGACCAACAACCAACACTTCATGCCGTAAACAATTCTTATATATAAATGTTCATGAAATATATATAAAAATACTAGCAACATGGCCCGCCATTGCCCGTGCAAAATCGTACGACTCATACAGCAATCGCTATCACTTGACTTAAAATATTTTTGCCTTTCCGTGCCTTAAAAGGAGTGCCCTTTACCGTGCTAATGTTGCTACATGCCTTACTTCTTTCCTATCTCACACTGCAAATTTATTCTAAGCTCTATACTAAACATTAAATCTTCTATGAAAAAAGAACTAAACAAAATGAACACAAAACGATCAGCTTTAAAAAAGGACTCGTAACTGGAAAAACCGAATGAAAAAAGAATGTTAACAACAAATACTTTTTCACACCAAACCCAGTTCTGCGTAATCAGAATCAACGTTGAGTTTAAGCAAGCGAATGAGCCAATTGGAGTAAAGTGCCATGCAGATTTAAATTTTTCCCACTTGTGACGAATGTAGCAATCGATTTTTTTTGCTTGCTTGCATGCTAGTTAACATTCGTGTCAGCTCTCACGCTGGCCAATAAAATCTTCCTACCTATTCGTGGCAGCCAGCTATAGGCTCTCATTCTGGCCAGTAGAAAATGGCCGAAAACTACATGAAAACTGCCATAGAGGCATGAAAAAAAATTATTATTTCCACTATCGATGAGAGTTGGGAAATACAAATTCGGTCTTGGCCTTCCCGCTATCTTGGAGCATGTGCCTGTAAATTTTGGTGCAAATCCGTCGAAAATTCCTGCCGTGCATTCGTTACACGCATACTCACGCATCCTGTCTTTTAGAGATAGAGATAACGATGGCATGAAATGAGGGGAGGGGATGAATCCTCAAAAGAAACTAAAATATGAAAAAATATCAATCAGAAAATAACAGAAGTGAGTAGGACCCATTCACCACACAAACATAAGCAAAAATTGAAGAATAAGATAAATATGGCCGTGAGGAAATCAAAGACTGACCAGGTCGAAATTTTGCGGCCAAAACAAAATGAGGATTTTGAGAAACTCTACCTGGATTATAGCAAAAAGTAAAAGCATGTAACAGGCCGGGAACGACACTTATTCACATTAACTAGATACACAAATTGAGCCTAACTTAACCAGGGTATGGATTCACAGGACAGCGCCCCGTTATGTCCAATGGAGCTTAAAAAACTCAGAGTAATCCTTTCTCATGAACCAATCTTGCAAATTTCACCCAACTTTCGCTGAAATCTATCAACACCAAACGATTTCTATCAGTTCTGTTTGTCACTTTTAGCTGATGCTGAAAAATCCAACCATAGCCTGATGAGAATAGCTTTCGTATCGTAAGATTTCCTCCATTCGCGTCGCCCAGGTCACCATTCGTTCCACGAATAGCAGCGTTAGAAACACTATTCAGAATACAGGGGCGATACATAATCGCACGCGTATACGAGATCGATGAGAATAAGATTATCGAGAGAGATATGAGCCGACAACTTGCCGACATACTCCCAGAAAGGGCGCACCTGAAACGCATGGTGTAGATGGTGTTCGAAGCATTTTCTTCTAAACCAAGGTGACACCGATGACTGTCGGGCAAATCCGCCCCACAAAGATAACATGTTATGAATTAATCGCCTGGCAAGCGAAAACAGGGTTACTAAGGTAATTCGCCGCTGGCGCCCAACACCAGAAAAAGCACAACTCAACCGCCGACAAGCCGAGCCGCCCAGAGTGGATCCTTCGCAACCCTCTCCACTAATTCATAATTAAAACTTCCTAGGCCATGAAAGGTCACTAGACCGAGGACGACCTTCAAGGCCGCTCATAAACGATGGTAAGACTAAGGAAGGCGTCCCTAACACTCAACTCCAAAATCGAGTCCTCTGTCAAAGAACGCCGTAGGAAAGCCTACGTCGAAGCGTGACGATGATTCACCAAGTGTGGCAAACTCCCATGACACGAACACTAGACACAGGCTTCTTTGTGGACCATCTGCTTGCAACAACCCCACACGAGGTTGAACAAAAAGCGTTCCATCGCCTTCCACGGTATTTGCAGCTAGGAAGTACAGACAGCCGGTAAAGGATGTGAAGAAATACGTATTTGCCACATGCCTCTGCCCTACACTTCAAGGGCAACCTCGTTCGGGGCCAAGTCTACACCGACGTTTGACTGTACTTCTGACCAAATCTTCTCTAGCTGGAGTCCTTGACCCAACCACATTCCGAGAATGGGTCAACCAGTTCAACCAAAGAGCCCAAGAAGAGCGAACCCTTTCCAGGCACCTACCGCAAGCCGGGAGACTTGATGAGGTACATCTTCGGCCCCGTGATATTTTCGTACTGTTCAAACGACTTCTGAACCACTTCAATGTTGCTGCAGCACGATAAAAAAAAATGGGTACGTCATTGGCGCACGCGGAAATCCTGGCTCGAGCACTACCAGGGACAGCAATTCCATGTAGAGACGGACTGCTATATATATATATACACATTATGAAATGGACAAAGTCCGACAATTATTTTAAAACATTTTTATGTTTATACATTCTTTTTATAGATACAAATATTTAAGTAAATGCTCATAGGACGAATATTTGATATGAAAACTTCTCGGACATTCAGGCCGGTAAATAGTGTTTAATACTGTTTATAATAAACAGAGCATTTACGTAAGTATTTGTATCTAAAAGATAAAAAATAAAAACATATATAAAAAATGTATGAACATAAAAGTATCTAAATATATATGTATATGTGTGTGTATGTAAAGAAACTTTTAAGGAAGGTAAAGGAGGTGAACATAATATATTCTGCTTATAAGCAAAATCTAAAAACGACACATGGCACAGTGGATAAAAGGATTTGGTTAGATTCAGTGATAGTACCCAAAGAGTGTGAGTTCAATACCCCGTTAAGACAGTGGCGAACTTGGAGAGGGAAATTAACAGGAGATAACTAACAAGTGACATCCGTTAGATATGGCACGTGGAACTAGAACAGTCTACGCCAGTGGACGAAGTAAAGGGTTCACTTCGACATTCCAACCACCGGAGCGTACAACAGCCGAAACGTTGTAATACATATGACGACAAAGATGGGGACAATAGTCCGAATAATGTAAATATTGATTTTCTGGTAAGTGCAAACGCGGGAAATACGAATAGGATTATGGAAGAGATGGATCCGTTTTGATAATAGAAATATATATTGAGATGGCAGATACTATGAAAAGCGGAAAGGGAAATAGAATAAAAGTGAGAGAAAAAGATAGCGTTAGAGAGAGAGAGAGAGAGAGAGAGAGCGACAGTTGAAGTGAAAAAAAGAGAGATGTTATGGTGATGGAAGTACAGAAAAGAAATATATATTAGGATGGCAAACCAGACGAAAAATCGGGAGCGATCAGGATATATATATATATATATATATATATATATATATATATATATATATATATATGTGTGTGTGTGTGTGTGTGTGTGTGTGAAAAGTGTATATAAATATAAATAAATATAAGTATGTATAATTATTTATATATTACATGCGCGGTACTTATTAGAAAGCGCTCAATATCAGAGATAGAGCTAACATATTTGGTTGGATAGATGTGAGTTTGTGACCCTGATACAAATGCGTATGTATAGATATAACACCACCCGTATACATACATGTGTCATAGCCGAAACTGCCTACATATGTTTATATATGTATGAATCCCGACGGACGACTAAGTATGTATATGTGTCTGCATACATCGATGTTTGCGTTAGTACGATGAATGACAAAACGACGAAATTTCCCCCACCACTTCCACAATAAAACCAATACACGCAATCTACATAAACCCAAATTTTTTAGAACATTAATCAGTTTGTCTGACGATCGCTAAAGCGTGAAACCCAGGGTCACAAACTCTACATATATATATATATATATATATATATATATATATATATATATATATATATATATCCTGATATATATATATATGTGTGTGTGTCTGTGTGTGTGTACGTGCGTTTTTGAGTGTGTCTCTGTACAACAAAAAGTTAAACATGAGGAGAATATGAGGAAACATTGATTTCTTTAAATAATATGTGGAAATAACCACTCTTCGCGTAATGAAGGTTGGAAGACCCCAAACACGTGTATCAAAAATATGTAAAACAAAAGTATATTATATATTTTAAAAATACACATTTTACCAAAAACGTATGCGGCTTCACTATACACTTTAATATATATATATATATATATATATATATATATATATATATATATATATATATATATATAGATATATATATATATATATATGTGTGTGTGTGTGTGAAAATGTGTGTATAATATATATATATATATATATATATATATATATATATATATATATATATATATATATATTATTTATATATTATATGCGCGGTACCCCTCCCCCAGCATATTAATTACCACCAAATAAAATAACCAATAAGGATTACAAACCGAAATTTCTACCAGTTACATATACAGTCATCAAAAACAAGCATATAACCAGCTTTAAAATAATAACAAATAAATCCTTTATTTTTTAAATTAAAAATAAAAATAATAATAATTTTAACCTATCATATTTTCACACAAATTTCACCACGCGTATATACATACATGCGAGGAAATTCTATTCAGTGAAAAAAAGATAAATGCTCTGATTTTTGGCATGTATACATTCACGAGAAATTTTCGCTACACTTCCAATCTTTAAATTTCAAGATACAAATGCGTATGTATAGACACAACACCACCCATATACATACATATGTCAAATTCGAAACTGTCCACATATGTTTATATATGTATGAGTCTCGACGGACAAGCAAGTGTGTATCTGTGTCTGCGTACCTCATCTGATGTACGGACATGCATCTATGTTTGCGTTAACATGAGTGACATCACGACGACGATTTCCCCCACAACCATAACAACACCAATACACGCAATCTACATAAGCCCAAATTTTTTAATAATTAATCAGTTTGTCTGACGATCGCAAACTCACATCACAAAACTCAATCAAATATAATATATATATATATATATATATATATATATATATATATATAGCTTGATTTAAATGTAAATCCCTATTTCTATGTAAATGGCCAGCCAGGAGTCCTGAATTAATATTCTGTGACTTTTTCCTTTGGGTTTCGTTAAAGTGATAAGTGTATTATAGAAAACAAAGAATTTAGAAGAACTTGAATGGCGAATACAAGAAGTGATTTCTTCCATACCACAAATGTTCTTGGTGAAAACAGCTGACGGATCGGGAAGCTGGTAGAGGAATCTGGTAGACATATCGAAATTTCAATAAAACCTCATGCTAAACGCTTTCGTCTAATATAAATTTATTGTAAATATTACAGTTAATAAATAAATTATAAGTATTTTAAAAGGGGGGAGTTAGTTACTTTTGAATCAACATATATATATATATATATATATATATATATATATATATATATATATATATATATATATATGTGTGTGTGTGTGTGTGTGTGTGTGTGTGTGTGTGTGTGTGTGTACTAGCTGATTACTGCCTGTTACATTTTTTGTAAAAGAAATGATGAGTGATTTTAAATCTTTGCTATAATTTGTGGAGGAAAATGTTGCATTTCCATATTACTCGATTATCTTATCGATGTGACCTCCATCTTCTTGTTTTATGTTTTTATCAGAGTTATTCCTTGTTCAAATTTTAATTTAATTTAAATCAAGGGAACTCCATCTTGATTTGATCTCTTTGATACGCATTTTCCATTAGTTTTGTGATTGATGAAGATTTCAGTATGAGTGGAATTGTCGCAATAAATATATATTTAAGAAAGTAATTTCTTGCTAAACTTCACGTCCACATTGTTTCATTTTGATTTTGCTGATGTGACCTCCATCTTCTGACTTTCTTCTTCCATATTTTGGATAGAAGTCATTCCCTAGTTTCATTTAAAGGCAAGGGAAAATAATTTTTTGTACCCCGCCACACGTGGGAACCCCTTTGATCAAAATTAAATCTACTTATCCAAGTATTCTAGGAGTCATATCCTTGTTCAATTTTAAATTTAAGATATATCGGAGAGGAAAAAACTTTCACTGGCAAGGGGTGACGGTTGTGCCGTTCGAAGACCCACTTTGATCAAAATGAAATATACTTATTCATGTACCCTAGGTAAAGTAGTTTCAGAAGATATATGGTAATGTGGGTTTATCTTCAAAATCCTAGGAGTCGTTTGCTTAAAGACAGAGGCTACAACTTTATATATAGATATATATATATATATATATATAGATACAGAGAGAGAGAGAGAGAGAGAGAGAGAGATAGTGGAAGAAATAGAGAAAAAGTGAGATGAAGATGGAGAATGACAATGGAAAATTAAAAGAGGAATAGAAATGGAAGTAGAGGAATGAAGATAGAAATGACGAGAGGGAGATGAATGGCCATGAAAAATATATTGGGGTGGCAGAATAGATGAGAGGGAGAAAAAAGAAACGTAAAGAAAAGGTAGTAAAGAAAGATATAAGGAGATAGTTAAATAGAGAGGTAGTTCTATGGATATCACAGCTCATCAATGTGGCTTGACATTCGAGAGCCTCGAGTCAGGATTGAAACCCAACCGATTTGGCATCAGTCGGAGATTATTAACCTGAGCTATCAGCTCCAGGCAAAAAGGAAGGTGAATTTATACGTATTTATTTTAGAAAAAAAAAACACGCCAGTGACTAAGAATGCTCAATTCAGAGAAGATCATTTGCATCAGCAGTAGAGAAAAAATTCCCGACTGATGCCTAATGGCAGTAATATTTAATGCACGGTTGATTTGTGAATATGCAAGATGGATTCTGACGAAATAAATTGTCTAATATGACACAGTTAAACAATCTTCTTAGCAGAAGATATGGAAATTCAGTCTACTCGCCCCACTTCATGTCAGCAGAAAACGCAAAGTGTATGCGGCTTCACTATACTCTTTTATATATATATATATATATATATATATATATATATATATATATATATATATATATATATGTGAAAAGTGTATATAAATATAAATAAATATATATATGTATAATTATTTATATATTATATGCGCGGTACTTATTAGTATTATATGTATGAGTCCCGACGGACGACCAAGTATGTATATGTGTCTGCATATATCGATGTTTGCGTTAGTACGATGAATGACAAAACGACGAAATTTCCCCCACCACTTCCATAATAACACCAATACACGCAATCTACATAAACCCAATTTTTTAAAAACATTAATCAGTTTGTCTGACGATCGCTAAAGCGTGAAACCCAGGGTCACAAACTCACATCTATCCAACCAAATATATATATATATATATATATATATTAAAAAATATAGTCTTAAGGTATGCTATATTTATGGAATAAAGTACTCAGTATCAGAGATAGAGCGTGTAAATATATAAAAGTGAACATAGAAGTCAACACATAGAGGCGACAGTCTGTTTCATGCTATATGCAATCGTCAGGCCACTGATTGCATATAGCATGAATCAGACTGTCGCCTCTAAGTGTTGATTATGTTCACTTTTTATATATATATATATATATATATATATATATATATATATATATATATAGCTTGATTGAAATGTAAATCACTATTTTATGCAAACGGACAGCCATGAGTCCTGAATTAACATTCTGTAGCTTTTTCCTTTGGGGTTCGTTAAAGTTGTAAGTGTATTATAGCAAAAGGAACGAGTAACGCGTTCCTCCTGGAGGTTGGAATCAGTCATGTTCATGGAGTACAAACTGTTTCTGTATAATAATTAAATAATACCACTTGCGGTTTTGATTCCTCACTATCCATCTCTTGCAACTCCCCGCCCAAAATAAGCCAGAACTATTAATCTGTGGAATAGTCTAACAATAGAATCCATATCTGATTTTACCATATTAACCCCTAAAGCAACTATTATATATCCGACATATCTTTATAACAGGCGTTTAATACTTTCCACTTCATATCCTTATCACAGCCAAATGTAATACTAATATAACTTGAGCAGCTCTTGGGTCTCGTTTAGGCTGAGCAACAGTATAAAATAAACGGCGTTATTTTCTTTTTAAATACCCCAAATAAATACAGTAAAAGGATTTGATCTAAATTGCTTGTTCTGCATCAATTTACGTACTTGACCTTATCGTATTCAGTTGACAGATTCCCTGACCTTCACACTCCCAGAATCTCAAACCCATTCTAAACTTGATGGCTTTGCGCCTTCAGTTTGACGCTAGGTGACATTAATACCACGATTCGTGTTTCACTTTACCGCGTTCTTTCGACATTGTGTGACAATGCTTGACGTGACGTCAATTCTGATGCTGTTGAGAAAACTGCCTTAGTTTCTGGTCTCGTGACTGCGATAGTATTTTATTTAGGTTGGGCCTTATCGCCTCTCCTTTCCGGATTTGTTCTTCATTTAATAGTACGAATATAATATTATGCTATACTCATCGTTACTTTTAATATGAGCCTTTTTCGCTTAGTATATAATCATTGCCGACGTGCAGTGTGAAATCACAGAGTCGAGTTCAAATTCCGGTCAAGACTGTTGCAATCACATGCAAAAAAAAATAAATAAATAAATAAACAAAGCAAAAACACATATACTTGAAGGAAGAATGAATCAATTTATTTTGCCCAGTGGTATTGGTAAATACTAATTTAAAATAGACCTTCTCGTCTTGCCCATGAACGGATGTAAGGAAATGAATAAAACAGTCAACACTTAGAGGCTACCTGACGATTGCATATAGCATGAAACATACTGTCGCCTCTAAGTGTGGACTTCTATGTTCAGTATTATATTTACACACGCTCTATCTCTGATATTGAGCACTTTATCCCATAAATATAGTACATCTTAAGACTATATATATATATATATATATATATATATATATATATATATATATATATATATATATATATATATATATATATAGTTGTTGTATCACCAGTGTTAGGATGCAACAACTAAAAAAATATTTGATAATTAAAGTAATTTTGTATATATTTATGATGAAAGGGAGGCTTTAGAAATCCCTAGTAATAATTTATTTCACGGGATCAGTGTGTATGTGTAGGTGTGTATATGTAAGTGTAAATATATATATATATATATATATATATATATATATATATATATATATATATATATATATATATATATATATATATATATCTTCCCATTTTTTTTTGTTTTTATTCATTTAAAATGGTCCTTCACTTATCACTATATGAAATTAAAAAAAAAATATGTATATTTTTTTAAAAATTCTTAATTTTTAATTTTTTTTTTTAAATTAGAAATGTTTTTGAAAAAATATTTTTTGTATTAAGGTTTTTTTTACTACTATTATTTTCATTATCAGCAATATTTTTTTGAAGTTATAACTGGTATGATTGATGACGTTATTTCACTACATGAATTGAATGGACATTTTATCAATGTTCTTTTTGGTATATTTTCACTCTATTTTGCTTGTCATGTTCGAAACACTTCTGTTATTTTTGAATCCCTTTACTTCTACCCGTTTTTTCTTTTTATTTTCTTTCCTTTCTCGTATGTTCCTTCTTGAATATATTTATTCTCTTTTACTTGTCACTTCCGGTGAAACGAGAACATTGGTCCACCCGTCGGACTTTCTTCCCTTCCTTTCCTTATCTTACTGTCCCTCCCTCATGTCTCTCTCTCTCTATCTATATATCTCTCTTTTTCTCCCTCTCTCTTTTTCCGTTCCCGTATAATAAAAACTTAATTTAAAATCTATACCATCCCCTCTTACATTTGAAATTTTTTTTTTTCGCTTGTGCTTGGTTAAATTTAAAATCCATTTATTGTTGTAAATTTGCTTTGTCTGATGAGACGGGGTGTGATCCCGTGAAATAAATTATTACCATAGGTTTCTAAAGTCTTCGCTTTCATCATTATTATATTTGCTCTGTTCATCCACTGAGCTCTCATTGGATTTATATCCTCTTTCAAATTATCCCTAATATTTATCGAAAAATATTATAGATACATACATGCATACATACATATTTTCATCTTCCCAATGCATATTTTCTCCCACATTGGGGGGGGGGAATTAATATACACACACATGTATATATATATATATATATATATATATATATATATATATATATATATATATATACGATCATTTTCGACTAACGTACATGTTCTTGGTTCTTTCTTTCTTATACCTTTTTTTCCCTTTGGTATAGGTTTTATTATTCGCAAATCAAGACACCGAAGACTTTCCGGACAGTATAATTTCTTATACTTATAAGATTATTATTACTACTACTAATACATACATACACACACACACACACACACACACACACACACACACACACATATATATATATATATATATATATATATATATATATATATATATATAGTGTTCTGAGTGATAACATTTCTGTGTTTCTCAATAAGTTTATATATATATATATATATATATATATATATATATATATATATATATATATATATATGTATATTAAAAAGAAGAGAAGAGAGGTGTCGCAAACGTTTTTGGTTGTAATGTGGATTTATTTAGAAAAAAAATTATGCTTTGTTTTACATAATTTTACGACACGTGTTTCTGGTCTCGCGACCGTCTTCAGGTAAAAGTGGAGATTTCTACATATTATTGACTCATGATGAATCATGATCTTTGCTGAATATCAAAAGTAACGATATTTAACCGAAACCTGCCCACAAAAATTCCGCTTCGACCTCACATACACTGGGTCGGGTTGTTATTTACTTTGCACGTCTGTGTTCCTCTCCCCACAAAAGCAGAGAGACCGACAAGCTGAGCTTTAATAAACACTTTTGTGCATACGCTTTTGGCTTCTCTATTGCTCAACCTTTTCGTATTAATATCAATTTGATATCAAATAACACTAAACTATACATAAATAGTAAAGGTTTGGGAAGTAGCAAAAGAGAATCCAATAGTCCTGAAGTGTGAAACATTATAAGAATCCGCTCACGAAATTTCGAAATCGGCATGACTGAAATCACTCCACTGTGAAAGTGACAAGTTTCTCCACATTAATTCTATTAAATCGATATCCTTATCTTTAATATCAAGCTTGCCTAAAATGTTTAACTACCAGTAAACTATGGAAGAAGAATCAAGAATTTTGGCGCCCAACTCTTACAATTCAATACCATATATACATACACACAAACGCACAACACACACACACACACACACACACACACACACATACATACATATATATATATATATATATATAATTATTTTTAATAAAAAAATTATAACATAAGTATGTTATAAAATCACTACTCAATGATGTTGAAAAGAAAAAAAAAACATCATCACTTGATAAGACACAGAGTGTGTTGAAACAAAATGGCTATTTTTGTAGTGATTTTATAACATACTTATGTTATAATTTTTTTAGAAAAAATAATTATATCTGCTCGACTTTGTATTGAGCACTCTTTTAAGAATAGTAATTGTTGGCTATTGAAATTCATTCCATATATACCAATTATATACTTGTATATATATATATATATATATATATATATATATATATATATATATATATATATTGTTTGGTATTGACAAATAAATAGTCTCGTATTATTGTCATTCGTTCTCGAATTTGATTTCCATTTCTCTAGGATTAGTTCTTGGTATATATTGTACTATTTTTTCACCACATACTGCATGAAGATTTATTTTATTTTATTTTAGACGAACTCAAATTATTGTCCTGTTTAAAATACAATTACTCAGTTGTCGTATATTTCTGGATCAGAGATGACTTACCAGAAACTAATATGTTTCGTTCACAAGTTTTCCTGAAAGCATTTTCAACAGTGTCATTCGCATTAAAGACTTCAAATTACCTTTTACTCTGCTTTTTGGGCGTCTCTTTGGATCAGAACCCTCATATCCCGCGTCATCACTGCAGGAATTATTCTGGCAGCAGACCTTTTCAGACTTTGATATAGTTGGGCGTTCTTTGAGTGTATGAAAGCGAATCCTTTGAAACGGAACCCAGGGATCCTTTCTTTGCCTCGTGCTTTTCATTTTTCAATTTCCCTTAGATTTCGCTTAATGTATTAGTTTACGCAAGCTTTCAAAATATAGGACATACTTTCTAGTTGTTATTCTTTTATTCGGTTTGTGTTAACAGTGCAAGAACTAAAATTATAAATTAATAAACTATTACAGATATTACAAACTGCAATTGATTTATTATTCAGTAAGAGTGATTGAATAGTCTAAGGGAGTAGATTTATTTTTTATTAAACCTTTACAAACGGTCATGACATACATACATACATATATATATATATATATATATATATATATATATATATATATATATATATATATGTATATATATATGATTATAATTATTCATTTAAAATTATGATTCCAACACGCTACATAAAAGGTTCTCATGTTTCAAAACAAGAGCCGAAAACTTCAATATAATTATTTGAATAAAATTGAATTAAAGTACTAAGCTCTGTTCCATCTACAAGCGAATTTTTTTAATTCAAATAATTATATTGAAGTTTTCGGCTCTTTGTTTTGAAACATGAGAACTCTTATGTAGCGTGTTGGAATCATATTTTTAAATAAATAATTATAATTATATTTATGCTCTACTTTTGTATAGAGCACTATTTTTTAAAAATAATAACAAAAATACTAAAGAACTTTGGATTATTTACCTAACGAGTTCTTTCCTATTTTCTATATATTTTCACACACACACACACACACACACACACACACACACATATATATATATATATATATATATATATATATATATATATATATAGGTGTATGTGTGTGTGTGTATTTAGGCAATCCTTCTTTCATGCACATTTCATTGAATACGAGAGACAAGGTGCTTTTATTTAGCTTTTTTTTATTTAATTACTCATGCGATCTAATAATGTTTTCTTTTCGGACGATAAATTATATAAAAACTGTCCCAATGTCGTTTTTATCCGAGCGATTTTGGTTATACATTTAGCCATTTTCAAGGACGTGATCTGACGATTGCGTCTAGCAGGAAACAGACTGCCGCCTCTAACTGTTGACTTCAATGTTCACTTATATATATATATATATATATATATATATATATAGAGAGAGAGAGAGAGAGAGAGAGAGAGATAGATAGATAGATAGATAGATAGATAGATAGATAGATAGATAGATAGATAGATAGATAGATAGACGCACACACACACATTGTAGGAAACAAATATTCGTTCACATACAAATTTATAATTCCAACTAATGGATAAACGTACTTTTCCTATAATTAGCTATACACAGATGCATGATAATCATATATGCATAAAAAACAATTTTTATGTAATACAGATACATCCGATAAATCTATTTTAATGGGGAAAAAGTATTCAGTCATGAGGAAGTTCTAGATTTCTTTACTGAAATCGTTAAATATTCTTCCCAAATATTTTGTTATGCTGCGGCATTCATTCTACCATATATTACTAATAGGTTGCCAGTAAGTTTTGCAGAAAAATAAGCATCCACAAACCATGATGCTTTCTCCAGCAAGTTTCACTAATGAAAGTGCGTTCTTTTGTTTGAAGGCATCGCCATCTTTCCTCAGTACATTATTTCTAGAATCACGTCTTATACTTATGTTCACAAACGAATTTCTGTTTGGCATCTCTGTCTTTTCAATAATAGTGGAGTTTTTAGAGGGTAGCGTGACTTTACATTATTCCTATGAACTCCATTGCTTATTGTCCGTTTAGTGACACGGATTCCTAATGAAAGCAAATCATACTGCAACTCTTGACGAGTAACCATTGGATTTTGACGCAGTAATTTTTTCAACAGATTTGAGATTTTTATACCTAAAATGAATGAAATAATGGTAGTAAATGGAATATTCAGGTTTTCTGAGATTTTCCTGCAATTTTTACATTCTTCCCTGAGCTAATCAGTGATTTTTGCGAATTTGTCAATTCTTTATCTCTTGCCATGATGAAAAGTTTCTTGCACGAATATTAATTTCAGAATGATCTGTTTGTATTTTGTACGCTGAAAATAACTACTGATACCATTATTGGAACATTCTAGAATATTCCACTTAAATAATCTGGAGTATTAAAGCAATTTCAAAGTGAAATTCGAATTATACGAATAATTTTGCACACGTTAAAATACGTAAATGGGATGTTTCTGTTTTCTATGCATGTTGAGTTAATATATATCTGTCTAGAATTAATTATATGAAAAGTATGTTTATTCATTAGTTGGAAATATAATTAGAAATTTGTATGTGTACGAATATTTGTTTCCACTGTCTCTCTCTCTCTCTCTCTCTGTATATATATATATATATATATATATATATATATATATAATATGCATACACAATTTAGCTCATGCTTCTTATTCAGCTCTAAGGAAACTGTACAGAATTGACAGCCATATAAATGGGCTGATGTTCTACGGAACGAACAGGTAAAAAACTGATACACTTCTATTGAATTTATTGTTCGCATTTATCGTGTTTGTCTCAGGGGAGCTTACTTTCCAGCGATAACTTGGGTAAGTCCAAGACTTAACTCTCTGCTTTCGGACAGAGGGGAACCCAGACTTGACTTTGGCGAAGAGCAGGGGATGAAGACAAACCCTACCCCGTGTATGCGTGGTATACTGGGAATTTTTGCCCGGATCTGCCCTGTGCCACATCTTGCCTCGTCAGGAGGTCAGGTATATACCGGCTTGCTTTCAAGCATCAAGACGTCGAACTCTCTGCTTTCGAGCAGACAGGAACCCAGATAAGACTATGTTCACTGATGGAAACTTTACCATGTTGTCAGACGACCACGTCCTATTCAGTTTTCTTTCGAAGCACTGCTATAAACAAGGGAAGGTGAGCGATAACGTTATAATTTAGTGTGTAGGCGTAAACAATTTCCAGATCAATCTCTGACAAATGATTATATTCTTCTCATTTTAGCTACGTTGCCATAGCAACAGTTCTGATAATTTATGATCAGACCTAATATGATGCCTGTCAGTTTCACAATTTAAACGACTGTCAATATCATGATCGTTTAAGACGGGAAAGTGACAGTAACATTGCAATTTTGATTTCTATGTGTCGACTGATTATATCTACACATTTTCTATTCGTAATATTGAGTACCATAAATATCGGAAATTTTAAAACACAGACATATATATATATATATATATATATATATATATATATATATATATATATATATATATAAGTGATGGATTTCTATTTATTCATTTGATGGATTTTATTACTTAAAAGTTATTTTTAGGAGACGCTCTGTTTGTTTATTAAACACTATTTATTTATTAACGTCTACCTGTCGAAATAATCCAGAATTTTTTTTTTTTTAAATAAGATATGCGGTCTCCGACAGGATACGAACCTGCGTCCCCCTCTCCAGGGAAACATTCGATAGATCAGTCTCGGCCACAAAGTGCGTCAATAATCATGTAAATTTAAATAGTGTCTTATGAACGCAAATCTTTCTCAGTCCATCCAAATAATCATATCTGCTCAATTACTGAAGAATTGATGTATTTTATTTAATATTCCAACATATTTTATCACTTAGTTATTTTTAGTGGATGCCCATATTTGAGTAGACGCTCCGTTTATTTATTAAACAGTATATTTATTTATTTTCATCTAACGGTCAAAATATTTGAGAGACATTATGAAAGAAAAGTATGGCGAAGAGGGCATATTTTTATTTCATAAGATTTCTCAAATATACAGTCTGGAAGATGGAAATAAATAAATATGCTGTTTAAGAAATAATTGCAATGTCTATTCAAATATGGGTATACATTAAAATAACTAAGGATAAAATATGTTGGATTATTAAAAAAAATACATCAATTCTTTTAAAAAAAAAGTTTACATAACAATAATATATTATATATATATATATATATATATATATATATATATATATATATATATATATATATATATATATATATATAGGGGGTGATCGAGCAGCGCTACATCGTGTCTAATTCGTTATCTCTTCGTCACCGAGGCCCGTCGGTATGGCGTTTGCCTCTTATCGTAAGGGTTCAGGTTTCAATTTGATGATGAGTCCCAAATATAGGACGAAAGGACTGTCTAGTTATTTCTCCATTCTGTTGAGGTTTCTTCTAGACGCGATGAATTACTTAATTATGATTATTTCAAATCTTCCTAATTATTTATATATATATATATAAATATAAAAGTGAACATAGAAGTCAACACTTAGAGGCGACAGTCTGTTTCATGCTATATGCAATCGTCAGGCCACATATGCTGTTATTTTTCTCGGCTATTTATATATATATGGGTTAGTGGTGCATTGTGGGTATTCTATTATGGCGGTTATTTTTACCGGAAGTCGCTTTGTTTATTTATTTGGGTCAAATTATATTGCCCGTTTTTATTTTTTGTTTCTTATTTTATTTATTTATTTATTAACGTAGTAAAAATCTGTTTATATCAATTTTTTAACAGTTTTGTTTTGGTTTGAGAATTTAATTAAAGCTATTTGTTCAATTTTGGAGTTGGTTGTTGTAGTTCATTCTAACTGTTATTTTTGGCGGGAACAGTTTTTAATTTGGGATTGGTTTGTCTATTTATTTACTTGGATGGATTTAGGTCAATTTATTTGTATATTTTAACTTTTCGGTTTTTAAGCAACATAGTATTTTATTTATTTGTTTTATTTTATTTTATTTTTTTTATTTTTTGTTTTTTTTTATTAGTGTATTTGTTTGTTTTTATTTTATTTTTTCCGTTTTTCATTTTTTAGGTTACGTAGTAAAAATTTATTTTCATGCCTGCATTTTGAGATGAGCTCGGATCTCTTATTTAATAATTTATTTTGGTCGGGGAAAGTAATGATAGCTATTTTTTCCTCCAAGCAAAGTTTGCAAGTTTTTGATTGGTTGTTGTAGGCTGATGACTTTTTCTTCCAAGATATTTTTGGTGTGATGTGCGTTTCGTTTTTTATTTCCCAGATATACTTAGAAAGCATAGTACTGTTCGCATATTTACTATTTGTGAACGATGTTTTGTGTGTATAATTTCTTTGCTTCCAGGGTCCTTCAGTTACTCCTATGTATAATTTTTCTTCATTATCTGGTGATTTTATCGTGGCTTGGTATATTACGTTGTTTTGTAAACAATTTCCGTTTAAGGGACATTCGTTCTTTATTCTGCAGTTGCACGTGGGTTTAATTTGTTCGTGTGGTTTGTTGATAATTTTCCTATTGTGCTTTTTTATTATTTGTGCCATAAGTGATATAAACAAATTTTTACTACGTTAATAAATAAATAAATAAAATAAGAAACAAAAAATAAAAACGAGCAATATAATTTGACCCAAATAAATAAACAAAGCGACTTCCGGTAAAAATAACCGCCATAATAGAATACCCACAATGCACCACTAAACCGTATATATATAAATAGCTGAGAAAAATAACAGCATATGTGGCCTGACGATTGCATATAGCATGAAACAGACTGTCGCCTCTAAGTGTTAACTTTTATGTTCACTTTTATATTTACACACGCTCTATCTCTGATATTGAGCACTTTATCCCATAAATATAGCACACCTTAAGACTATATTTCTTCATATATATATATATATATACAGCATGTCTCCATTCAAATATGTTTGGTTGAATAAACTGCATATATTATGAATATTTTTATTTCAATCCTCTCAAATCTTCGGATCACCTTCTTAATGTTGTTATTAAATTACTTAAAGAAGACGCCATAGTTTTTATTCATTTCGTTTTATTTTCACACGTGGGTTCAATCTTATCCAATATCATCTTTAAGGCGGAAATGCTAAGGAAAAAATGAATGCAATTACTCGTTGTGTATGTTTTTTGTTAATGTATATGAATATAATTATAAACACATATAAACGCAAGCCATTATAATCAATTTAAAAATTGTCCGATAAAGTTATTTTATCTAAGTTAGGCAAATTTAACTGATACGATTATATTTTTTTTAACTTACAATTTAATGTTGAAAACATTGCTCTTACAGACATATATATATATATATATATATATATATATATATATATATATATATATATATATATATATCATACTTATTATAAAACCCAGGTTGTGTGTGTGTGTGTGTTCGTTTATATATTGGATCAGATTTGATACATTTTTCAACCGATTTCAACAAAACTTCACAGAACTACGTAAAATTACCTTGCAGTGGTTCTGACAGCGCCAAAAATGGGAAAAACACAATTGTTTTTGCACGAAATCAATTTGAAAACACAATTAAGATGAATCGCTGTCGCGAGAATGGCAGGGGATAACTCTTATCGAGTTTTACTTATTATAAAACCCAGGTTGTTTATGTGTGTGTGTGTGTTCGTTTATATATGCGATCGGATTTCCTATATTTTTCAACCGATTTCAATAAAACTTCACTTTTTTTTTTGGCAGGTAGTGTTTCTTATTGTCTTGCGCACTTTCTTCTTTATTTTTACATTCAGAGTGCTTTAAAAATTCCATTTACATGGCAATTGTTTATAATAAAATTCAATTTAATAATAAAATTCTATTCAATGTTTTTGTTGGACTTTGGGTTTGACCAACACGTAAAAAACAAACCCAAACAAAAACAACAACAACAACAACAAAACATGTGTGTCCGTCAACCTTAAACAATAATCTTTGTCAATTTTATTTTTCAGTCTTTATGATGTTTGATACTTGATCTATCTCTTACTGTTACATCCCCGTGCTACTGCTAGTATATATATATATATATATATATATATATATATATATATATATATATATATATATATATATATATATATATATATATATATATATATATATATATTTGATGGGGCACGGTGGAGTAATGGAATTGAAGATTTGTAGTGCCGAGTTCGAATTCCAGTCGAATCCATTACGTTCACTTACGTGCTAATATCTTTGGGAAAGTTATGAAACCTCTTATTCTCCTCCCAGCTATGGGTAAATAGTAGGACAGATTGGGTTCTATAGCCTTGGAGGACAACTGGAGTAGGAGTAGGGCAACTCTGAATTCAAAACCTGCGGAGGGTTGTTTGGGGAACTTCTAGCACATAGTGCACCAGGTCTCTCCATTGGGCCCTTCAAAACTGTGGATGGTTCTGCACAAAAAAATCTTCACAACTATAATCAAATCACATCTGCTGGCTGGCGTCTGAATGTCGGTTCCTAGAAACTGAGCTGCTTGACCCTCATAAGGGAGATATATATATATATATATATATATATATATATATATATATATTGAGAGAGAGAAGCTGAGAGAGAGAATGATAGAGAGATAGAGGGTGGTGTCCAGAAAAAGCGCTAGATTCGGAAAGTGAGACAACATTGAAACCTGGTGAAAAGTGATGTGACTGAAACATCAAGGAAAAATTTCTGTACATTTCCTCAAAATCCTCACGTCTGATATTCTTCTTTGGAAAATCGTCGATAACTTGACGCGCCAAAACAGTGAGTTGTTTAGCTATACGAGATGGGAAGAACGAAAGATGATAGTTGTGTGCAAATAACTTTTAAATGACGAGTCACCAAGATTGAGCAGCAATTAATCATAAAAGAACCAATCAGAGTTAAGTCAATGCACGAGATTTGACTGATTATTCAAGTCATGAATATTCAAGAAATTTGTTCAAGGTTAGTTAGGATCACTTAATCCTTAAATATAAAACAATGATTATAAATTTGCTGCTTTTTACTGGACAGCCTGTATATGTAAACAGTTACTTTTCTCGCACTACTCGCCTGTGGAACTCACTTCCGGCTCCACGCTTTCCAATCAACTATAATCTCCAAAACTTTAAGTAAATGTCAATCACTATGTACTGCCCTTCTGGTTACATTTTTATATATTCCCGCTCATTGGTAATGTTTCTGATCCTAATTATTCACAACCAGCAACCCCCTGTGTCTTAGTGGCTTTACTGCCTTTTTGCGGTGAAATCGATTAATATATATATATATATATATATATATATAGATAGATAGATAGATAGATAGATAGATAGATAGATAGAGATGGATAGATAAATGTAAATTGTTTCTTAGATAGATAAAAGATATATATATATATATATATATAAAGAGAGAGAGAGAGAGAGAGAGAGAGAGATGGATAGATAAATGTAAATAGTTTTTAGATTAGATAGATAGATAGATAGATAGATAGAGAGTGGAAAGATGAGAGAGAGGTAAATAGTAGATAGATAGATTGGTGAAACTGTGTCTGTGCAATGATGTATGCTTATATCTAAATATTGATATATTATGTTGTATCTGGGTGCATATAATGTGTATCCGCAAATATGATGTTTTTTTTTGTTTTTTTTTTCATTTCTTTTACCTGCCATATTTACACCGTTCTGTTTGAATGAGGAAACTGAGTCTCTTTGGCGGCACTTTAGCGATGAAGAATTTGCGATAAAGATCCGTGAAAAAGGAGATCTCCACAGAAAAAAAAAGACCTCAAGCTCTAAGATAAAAAAAAAAAAAAAAAAAAAAAAAAAACATATAAGCAAAAAAGAACAGCAAATAGGCAAAGAAAAAAAATGGCAGAAGTGTTATTTACTTTTTACACACTTTCGTCCCAAGTCGTTAACTGTTCCTTCTTTTTTTACGGTTTTATCTAACGAAACAACTAACAAACAACCTAGTAACAAAAAAAGTAATGGAAAAACTTGATGAACTTTTTGCAAGACGGTAAGCTTGGCTTCAGATAAAAATAAAAAAAAATACTAGTAAAGAAAAAGGCGCTTTTAAAACTAAATTTCTAGTATTTTTTCGTTTGTACTTAAGAAACAAAGATAAATAGTTTTATTCACAAAGGGAATAGAGTCTATAGTTATAATAGCTTATTGATAAGCATTTTATGTATTTTTTAATAAAATCGTCTGGTTTTCACAAACAAATATAACAGAGAGGTCTATCTGTGTCGCCAACCAAACACTTATTTATTGATTCGCATATGACGTGATAATATGGGACATATTTAGCTATTAGTACTGATATAACGGGAATTATCACACATCTCTTCACAGTCTTTATATTTATAAGACGACTGGACAGTTTTCTAGTTATTAGCACCCATTTCTGAATTGCGACTCGGAATGAGGAATTAGAGAGCCGAGTTCGAATTCCAGTCGAGTTCATTACATACACTTACGTGCTAATACCCATTGGGAAAGGCATGAAGCAATCTCTTCTCCCACCACCCAAGCTATTGGTAAATATCCGGGCAGACTGGGTTCTATTGCCTTGGGTGCCAACCGGTCTAGGAGAAGGAAAACTCTGAATTCAAATCTGTATTTAGCCCTGGCGAAGCGCTTACTATGCAGCTAAGGAAAGGATCGTTCGCATTGACTCGAGGGTCCCGACTACGGTCGATTATACTTTGTTTTAAGAAACTGGCATATCATTCTTAAATTGTTATGTTGGTGCAAAAATAATGTCGTTTTTTGACGTTCAACTTAACGTCAAAAAACGACATTATTTTTGCACCAACCTAATAATTAGCATCAGTTTTTTTTGTTGTTGTTTTTTTTTTTTTTGTCATGTGCTGTGTTTATACGAGGTATGAAAAAAAGTATCGGGACTGGTTCTATAAAAAAAAAAGAAGAAAACTACAAAACATAACAATTCAGCATTTACAATCCCTTCTGAAACAACAAAGCTTATCCAGCAATGTTTCGATTGAAGGAAGCATTCATGGAACAACTTTATGGTTGTGGCGAGGAGCTTTTAAATGCTCTTCATTGCACTTGATATTGTAAAGTAGTGGAGGGTCGGAGCCGCGGCAAATGTAGAAAAACTGGTAAGGGCGTGAAGGAATAAGACTTTTTGGAGATCACTCTGTCCTGAAGGGACAATAGACGTAGAATAATAATAATAATAATAATAATAATAATAATAATAATAATAAACCTAGATATCAACAACAAGATTAAGGAACTAGACTATGATGGTTACATACAAATACTTAGAAATTAATGAAAGAGACGTAATACAACATTCATTTGTGAAGAAAAATAACGGAAAAGAATATTATAGTAGACTGCATTTGATACTATAAAGCGAACTAAATGGGGCCAATAAAATGAAGGCCGTAAACGCATTACCTGTACTCATAGTAACATACAGCTTCAACATTATTAAATGGAATTTAAATGACATTAAAAGATTGGACGCTAAGACCAGCAAAATTCTTAACGAAATGAAGATGCACTACACGAAATCAGATGTTGAGAGACTGGACATACCAAGAGATTTGGGAGGCCGAGTTCTAATCCAACTTTAAATCTCTAAACCTCTAAAAAGCCACAAGAATCGAATTGGAAGCATAACTTACAAAAACCAATGACCCTCTGTTATAAATAGTAAAACACCAATTCCACTCCATCAACAAAGAAGTTGCTCTCATCGCGAAACAGATTAATGTACCTTAAATCCAACCAACAAAAAACAAAGTGAATACCATCTACGCAGAACGAGTAAAACAGAAAGCAAAACAACTTGGCAAAATGAAATTAAAAAAAAAATGTGTGGACAAGGTGTTGCATGGCATATACCTAAAAAGAATGAAAGAAGCAGATGTAGACCAACAGAAAACACATCATTGACGGAGAAGCTGAGAGAGAAGCCTTAATTATTGCAGCTCCAAACCAAAGCCTGGCAATCAGATTCTATCACTGTCACATAATCAAGGATGGAATTAATCCGAAATGCAGGATCTGCGGAAAATATGATGAAACTGGCGATCATATTATCTCAGGATGTCCGGAACTAGCAAAAAAATATAAATATATCCGCAGATATAACGTAGCGACATATGTGCACTGGAAGTTATGCAATAAGCAGAATATTTAATCTCTGAGAGATGGTATGAGCACCAACCAGATACAGTTACCCAAAATAATGACGTAATTATCCTCTGGGACATGTCAATTCAAACTGCCAGGGAAATAAAAGCCAACGGACCTGATAGTATCATAAAAAGACAAGAAATTCAGGAAGTGTATGCTTATTGACATAACAGTGCCATCTCAAAGACACACCTCCATAAAAATGATCGAGAAATTGTCCAACTTGGAGATCGAGATTAAAAGGATGTGGGGAATTAAGACTGAGACTGTACCAATAGTAATCAGTGCTCTGGACCTCGTGAGAAAAAGAATGGGCAGTTTTACTAACAGTTTAACATCAACATACAAGTTTCCCAGAAGATCGCCTTACTAGGAACATCCTATATATTAAGAAAAGTTCAATCAATTAAATGGCAATGCTCCTAAAGACCATATTTTGGACTCGGTTATGTATTATACAAAACAGGACACATAACATACATAAAATTGTAATAATGGTCCTAGTAGCCCAAATACAAAGAAATAAATACGAATACAATATATAGTACACGCAAGTGGAGCTCACACATTACGAAGTGTTTTATCTATGTAAAATATGTGGGATTTTAACCCTGTTGGTGTTTGCTTGATTTTTATAATAATTATCAGTTGAAAATGCCATGAAGTCATTTCTGACTTTAGGTCTCTGGTTGGGACCCGGAAAGAAATGAGTATACAACAGAAATCAAAGAAAATAATAATAATAATAATAATAATAATAATAATAATAATAATAATAAAACCGAAAGTTTTTGCTGATGCGCAATCTATAGAATATGTTCATACGTTTATATTCTCCAGGACAGCCATTTTTGTACAAAATTTTAATTCATAAGTCAGTGTCGTATTTTCATAGAAATGACACTTATATTGCTGTATTGACGTCTGATAAGAATATAGAATCGAGAATATGGCAGTTCAGGTCATTTTTCGAAAGTTCCATATTTCTGCGAAGGCGTGATGGATGTTCCGTCTGTCTTCATAAGTTGGACATTTCTATAAGTTCCTCTACTCCGATTGTCTTGTGCGATGGATAAATTGTCATCTAAATTGCGCAAAAATGTAAATAACACTGCCATCTCATTTTAACGAATATATTTACAAACATTGCACAAAAAATTAAATACTTGAAATACTGAGGAGTAAATTTATTCAATGAAAATCGCCACGGCCTCCAGACGACTACAGGATCTCATACATCTCTTGGAACGTTCTCCTTGTTTAACTTGGTGAAAAGTGCCATAATCCTTGCCTTTTGTTCATTTTTGTTTTTAAAAGGATTTTTTTTTTGTTGCTCACTCAACTGCGGCCCCACACATAATAATCAAGAGGGGTGTAGGAGGTAGGTGGCCAGATGCAAGGGGTGATATCGCAGAAATTGTCTTACAGCCATGACTGTGCTCTCCTGCTTGTGTAGCATGATGCAGTATTCTTTTGTCAAACATAGGGTTTCCAGCGGTCTCCCTCCGGACCCATGGCATTACTACCTCAAGGCCCATGATGTAGGTCTTTCGTGTTCAATCTGAGGCTCAAAATGATAAATTTCCAGGTACTTTTGCAATAATTATAGTAAGAAAAGCATTATTTTTTTAGATTCTCATTTTTTCTTCTTTTTTTGCAGAGTACTTATTGTCAGAGTACTTAAATTTTGTATCGAATTTATCGAATTTATACGGGCAGGAGCTACACAGTCTTCACTTTCCAGTCTTGACAGAATCGAAAAGCCTCTCCCTGTCCTTTTTGGAGATGAATGATTTTCCACTTTGCAACTCCGTCCTGACATACGAGACGTCGCAATTCTCTCACTCCTGTAGTTATCTTTCCCAGTCCTAACCATCATGGCTACGACCCACTACGCCAAGCAAGTAACGAACCATCGAAGATTATACTTTCCATATTCCCTTGCTGAAGCCTAAGTTACACTCAATCAGCTTTTTTCCCAGGAAACCTGCATTGTGAAACCGACTCCTAAGAGGCCATTTTCCAAATCACTACAAACTTAACCTGTTCAAATCAAGGTTTAACCCGTTATCTAACACACATATCCGCATAAGCTATACCTCTTACACTGTATTTCTCTTCCCCGAGTGGCCCATGGCCTTGTACCCAAGAGTTAAATAATTTATGGAATAAAATCTTTGTTTCATTAACTGAAACGGCAATAGATATTCGTTCTCTCAATGGAAATAAAACTTGCCACATTGTCTCACTAGGTTCAATCAGATTTTTTTCTTTTGAAGATCCCCATTCGATATGGACTACAGACCCCTGTCAATATTAAGCTTCTGCAAATAGTAGATAAGAAAAATCGAAAGCAAACGTCACTAGATTTAGCAAAATAGTTAAATAAAATTTACTCATAAAAACCTTCATAAACTTTGAAACGTTTACAAACTTGATCAGTAAGCCCCTTATCAGCTGACTGTTTCTGGCTTTAATCAAATATCTCCACTCTGTCCATTATGCTTACGGTCAAATCACGCTGAAACACCGGTTCTCGTTCGATCACCGAAGTTAAGCATCGTAGAGCCAGGTCAGTACTTAGATGGGGGACCCCCAAAGTCCAACCCTTACCTCACAGTCGGTGGGGGGTTGTAAACGGTAGTGTCAGAGCTATGCCGCCCGGAACTTCGTTCCTGGTAGGGCCACCCAAGGCGGACAGGTCTGACACACACGCCGGCTAACAAGGGCTCTGGTGAAAATCCAAGGAGTGTCTGCATCGGTAACCGGCGGCTTCTGGTCGTTCCTGTCTCTGCGTCTGTACCCTGCGGCAAGCAAGAACGTTATTCGAGTAGGCCTGGGTACCCGACTTCTGTAATTTATCCCAAGAATCTTCTTCTCATAACAGGAAGAAGCCGGCCCAATCCGCCCAGGTTGAATGCCGCATCAGTACAGTACAGTACTCTGTCCGTTATTAAAGAGTTACATCGAAGAAGATTACGGCAACACATATAGAAGTTTTACTTCATACTCCTTACTCTCCTCACCTTGCTCCATCTGACTATCATCTTTTCAGATCATTGCAATGTGACAAAACGTTGTAAACTCGCTACTCTACTGCTAATTTCATGGAAAATGTACAGACGAGCTAAATTCCTTAGTTCCATTAAAACTAACACTAACAGTTAAAAGCCGACACACTGTGTACACTGAATCGAATAATCCTCATACACATTGTAATCCCATTAATAAGAAGTAAGTCTGAAGTAAACAACTCCTTTCCACGAAAAGCTAATTTGCTAAACTGACACGCAAGAGGATACTTTCCGAATCACCTACAATCTTAACCTGTTCAAGTCTAGGGTTAACTGTTATCCTTTCCATATAAACTCATAAACCTCGACCCCTGACGTTTTACTCTTACCGTTAAGAGGACAACCTCTTTCAGTAAAACGCTAACTTGAATGGTGCTTGTGCCTTGTATAGGCTGAACATTATTAAAATAAATGTTTACCATGAAACCGCTTGTTAATTACAAGTAGTTTGAAACTGGTATCGGGTTTTACTTTGCATCAAAATCTAAAGTATTTTATGTCGGCTGAATCAGAATTTAAAATGATGTTCACCCTATATAGGATCTAAAGTGCATTCGTGGTAGAAGATTACATTGTAAGAGGCACAATTTATGGGGACATGTAGGGACCATAACGGTTGACCCTAGACTTGAAGATGTTAAGATTGTAGTGATCGGGGAAGCATCGACTTGTCGTTTCCACAAACAGCAGTTCGTGGGAAGAAGCTGCTCAAGTGGAACTTGTATCTCACAAATGGAATAGTAAGGGAATGAGAATGGTTTATTTCAATGTAATATGCATGGCGTGCCTTAGCTATGAAGGTGAGAACTGATGGGACTAAAGAATGTATTTCGTCTTAACACTTTCTATCAAAATAGCTATAGAGTAGGGATAGCCTCCCAGTGTTTCGTCTGTGAGAAAGACATTGCAAGTAGGTAATTATTCGTCAACCAAAAGGACGTGTTGACGCGTTTGGACTCTTATCAAATAAATGGGATCACCTTATTGATAATGAGGGGACATTTAATTTAATTTTAATACATAAATTAATTTTTTTTAAATTGTTTTGTTTTTCCATTTATTCAATTGGGACAGGACTTTCCAACTTAATTCTAGAATAGTTTATATTTTCAATATTTGTCTCAAATTAATGGAAGCTACGGTTACATTAATTGATCTTATCTGCATCAACGTTATAAACGCTCTTTTGAAAACATTCAGTATCTTTACATTGATTTTAATTTGTTTTTCACGGCTTATCAACCTTTTCCGAGTTATTTAAAGCCAGAATATATTTTAGGATTTTCAGAATTTTTCAGTAATAATAATAATTCTATTGATACAAGACTTAATAATTAACCTGTAGTAGGGAGAAGATGTAGATTCATACGTTTTCCAATAGTATTTGTGGGTAAATACAAAGAACCCAAGCGCAATTGGAACACGGCTCTCCTACTTCCGATTCCGAACCGTTATCCATTAAGGCGCATCGAAATTAACAGCACCTGGTATTTCTAAACGGTCACCATTTATATAGTGATCAGGATCGACATTGTTTAACTTCAGTAATCGTACAAGAACTAGTGTTTGAACGTGATTTGGCCGTAGACCGTTATCTTTAATATATATATATATTCATGCACATAGGATAATTAAACGTTTGCCGGTAATTAATTTAGCCTGGTCTTCATTAAATTGTATGTAGGAAGGAAATGTCTAGTCTGAAAATAGCTTTCGGAATTATAGACTTAAATTTAGAAATTTAACTATTCGCAGCCGCTATATAGACTTATAATATGATAATCTAATTTTTACGTAATAAAATATCTATTATATTAAGACATCAAACAATATATAACCGTTCCGTAATTTTTATTACGACAGTATTGTGGAAATACGCTATAATATCCGGCCCAAATTTTACATTTTCTATATATCCATACAGATTGCTTTTCTTTCTTTGCATGGTCATCAAGTCTTTTGGGTCATTACTGCCGTAATGATTCCGATGTTCAAACATAACAGACATATATTTGGACACGATGTCATGGAAAATTGATTAGAAAGGTCGTCACTCACTTATAGTCTTGTGGCATACTTATCAAAACTTGCGAAGTTAATTCTCACTGAAGTTCATCAGTTAATCTTCGTAAAGAACTGAGATCCTACCGTAGCTAAATAGTTGTAAAACCCGCCATGCAGTCAATGTCGATCAGGTAGTGAATTATTTTAACTGCCATGAGTTACTTGAAAGAAATATTGTAGTAGGTTTCCAATGATTTTTCTATGGATTGGAATTCAGAATTTCACTTCTGCTTGTCTAGTTTTCACCTCAGGGTCGAGCGCCGAGTTTATCTTACGATGTAACTTATTTTTTGTATTAATGTCTTTTACGAAAGTTAGCGCAAGTAACGTGGCAAAAATTTGAACTCATCTCGCCAATTCTTCTTTTGAGCCAGGGGCCATTTTTCGGTCCGGCACATTTCACTCAGATTAGCAAATTATTAAAACAGTGTAGTGTCACTGACATAATAATGATTCGATTTTATTATTATTAGTTTGGTACGAGATCACGCCAGTAGGAAATATATTAACACTCGAACTCAATACAAAAAACAATAATTTTTTCACTGATGGCATACACCTGAAAATAATTATTTAAATAAAGAAAAATTTTGCTTCTATTACTATTACTAATAGTAATAGTAATAGTGATATGATTTTAATCGTATAATTCTGCTTATTCCTTTGTTCCATATTTACTTAGCGCATACGTTACACCCTGATCGTACATTATAAATAAAGAATTATTCCGATTTCATCCTGAAGAAAGACGGAAAAGATATACCAGAAATACTGTTTGGTCTCAGTAAAATTAAGAAAGAAAAAAGAAAAGAAGAAAAAGTAAGAGAATATAGATGAGGTGATAATGCTCTCAAGTTTTAACGTCTGCTTCAGTGAAATGAAAAATTGCTATTTGTTTTTTAATCTACACTTTTCATTAAATAATGGCTTAAAGTCATATTTACGATAGTTATTGCAATAATTTGTTTAGGGTGTTGATCTCAAATATATAAACAGTGTAATAGGGGACTTTTTGTCGAACACCTCGCAAGGACCTAATTCAATCGTTAGAAATGTCAAATACCAAAACCGTGACATTTTCCTGGGTACTAGTAGTCATTATGATTATTTGTAGTAGCATCGCAATATCTGATAAATATGGTGCTTAATTAGCAATATTCTTTCAATTTTGCAAGTCATTTTGAAAACTTTTATGCAGAAATGGAAGCAAGGAAAGGATTAATTCCAGGCAGATTCAGTAAAACGGAAAACAGGCAGATCTATACAAGATTCAAATCATGTTTATTTTCGTGCTTGAATAAATTCCGACTACGAAAAATACGCAATATCTCAAGTAAATGGAGTTATTGATCTCCTCATGTGTCACTTTTGATCAAGACTACGTATTTTGTATGTTGAACTTCGTCTGACGCATGCTGCACTTATGCAACAACTAGTTGTAGCAATATCAGTATCAGCTGATATAAATGGAGAGCAGTTGACCTGTCACAAAAATGGATTTGGACATTTCTTTTCCAGAAGATTATCATCTAAGTGGACTTCACATGTGACATGGCAACCGATTCGGACAAAGTAGGTCACTGAATATAGACAATTTACTTTCTAGACGAAGATGACAAGAAAAAGAACAATATTCTCTACAAGACAGTGGTCAATACCCGCGAAAAATTCAAGAAGACGGAGAGAATATACGGAGAATGACGCGAAAGGAAAGATGCCCGTTAGGCAGTTCACGTTACTTCTCACCTACACTCAATCTGTTCTTCGATCGTCTACAGCAGTAGGTTACAACCAGAGAATAAAATCTGCTTACTGCTACACATTCTCTGACCGAATGATTATTTTTAAGTCACAAGCGTTTTACTGGAAGAAGTTAAGTTCGAACACGTTGCAACAGGATTGCTCTAATGTGTTTAGATTTCTAACCATTGCTTCACAGATAATTTTCTATGTTTTTAGTAAACTAAGCCGAATCTTGCTGTACCAAATAATTCCAATAAATATCACACCCAATACGATAGGAATGGTGTACATTTGTTAACTATATAAACAAAGATCAACCGAATGTTTCTATATTTATGAAGGTGGGGGTTAAAATACAAATATTGTCAAGGGCTACGAAAGGTGTCATTTTGGGGAGAGCCATGATAGCCCATTACATGAAGGGACAGGACCCGAATAATAATAAAAATAATAATTATAACAACAACAACAAATGGAAATTTAAAAAAAAATAACACATGAGGACATCAATAACTTCATTTGTAGTAAGTACCCTCGGATTGATTGGAAGTTAGAGACATCGAGTTGATTCTTATAGATTCATTGAAGGGATTCTTGGTAGCTCATGTCTTAAAGAAAAAAATGTACTAGTAAACACAGCTGACACATTAGGAAAAGCTTCATCTATGTAAATTGTGTGTAATCTTAGGTTTCTTTTTTCTTTTTCTTTTTTTTACAAAGATGATCATTGGAAAATATCATGAAGCGATTTCTCACCTTGGGTCTCTGAGACCCGGAGGTAATTGTATATACAACAGAAATCAAAAGAAGAAGAAGAAGAAGAAGAAGAAGAAGAAGAAGAAGAAGAAGAAATAATAATGATAATGATAATAATAATAATGATAATAATGATGAAGACGATGATGAACATAAAATTAATTGGTATCCCTATTATGTACCAATCAAATTATAGCAAGAATGCTCTATCAGAATAACTTGCTTTACGACGAAAAACCTTGTGGTTTACGAATGTTAACATACCCGGACACGTATTGTCTCCGGCGATAAACAAATCCAGTTGTCTACTCCTCTAGGTACCCCTTAAATTGATGAGGGATGCCTAGTTACAGAGATTTGTTGGATATCAACGCCAGAGTGACAGTGGTCATGGAACTTGAACAATGTTTAACCTTAAGTCGTATTGGTTGAATATCAACGCCAGAGTGACAGTGGCCATGGAACCTGGGCAATATTTAATCTTAAGTCGTATTGGTTGGATATCAACACCAGAGTGAAAGTGGTCATGGAACCTGAGCGATGTTTAAGCTTAAGTCGTATTGGTTAGATATCAACGCCAGAGTGTGAGTGGTCATGAAACCTGATCAATGCTTAACCTTAAGTCGTACTCGTTGGATATCAAAGCCAGACTGTGAGTGGTCATGGAACCTCAGCCATATTTAACCTTAACTCGTATAGGTTGGATATCAACGCCAGAGTGACAGTGGTCATAGAACTTGAACAATGTTTCACCTTAAGTCGTATTGGTTGAATATCAACGTCGTATTTAAACTTTGATTGGATATCAACACCAGAGTGAAAGTGGTCATGGAACCTGATGGCTTAAGTTCTATTGGTTGATATCAAACTTAATGTCATATTGGTTGGATTTTGGATATCGGAACCTCAACCATATTTAACCTTAACTCGTATAGGTTGGATATCAACGCCAGAGTAACAGTGGTCATGGAACCTGAGCCATGTTTAACCTAAGCATATTGGTTTTCAACGCCAGAGTGACAGTGGTCATGGAACTTGAACAATGCTTAAACTTCAGTCGTATTTGATTGGATATAAACACCAGAGTGAAAGTGGTCATGGAACCTGATCAATGTTTAACCTTAAGTCGTACTGGTTGGATATCAAAGCCAGAGTGACAGTGGTTATGGAACATAAGCCATATTTAACCTTAACTCGTATAGGTTGGATATCAAAGCCAGAGTGACAGTGGTTATGGAACCTAAGCCATATTTAACCTTAACTCGTATAGGTTGGATATCAACGCCAGAGTAACAGTGGCCATGGAACCTGAGCAATATTTAACCTTAACTCATATTGGTTGGATATCAACGCCGGAGTGACAGTGGTCATGGAATTTGAGCTATGTTTAACCTTAAATCGTATTGGTTGGATATCAATCTAGAGTGTCAGTGATCATGGAACGTGAGCAATGTTTAACCTTAATTCGTATATAAGCGTAACTTAGGCACCCCACGACTTCTCTGCCACATGCTGCTGCCATGGGAAGGTGGGCAAACAACGGTTCTTTACTTGTTACAAGTTAATGTAACAAAACTTTAGTATATTCAACTGAATAACTTTTGGCAGCTATGATTTGAACTTATCTTTGTAGAAAAAATGTATGGTTTCCCTGGAATGTCCTCTGTACATTACAAAAAGTTAGTTACAGATCTTCTTTTTCTCCTCAATTGCAACAGTGAAAAAATGTGTAGATAAAAAGATTTTTTGGTAATTCTTTCAAGTTCTTCCCCTTTGCCTTTGCAAACGTCTCTATGGTTTATTGAAAAAGTAGCCATTGGAAGCTGATAATTCTTTTTCTTTTATAACTGATACTGAGTGATTTCAGATGTAAAGGGGAGAGTTGAAATATGCAGAAAGTTTATAAGTAAGACGCAATTATTAAGAGATAAAAAAAAAGCTATTTGCAATGAAGGTAGATATTTTCAGCGTGTAATGATGCTGCTTCTATATCTTCCCCTGACAAACATTACTCTGAATCTCAAGGTGTTTTCTACTGAAACATATCTGATTAAAACAAAATTGATAAGGAGGGAAACTAAAACTAATCCCGTGAGACATCATACGTAATCTCAGAATTCAAGGAAATCAATTATGACGCCTAGGTCAGTTAAGGTTTATACAGTGGAGTAATATATAGCGGCTCGAATTGAGGAATCGGAGACAGTGGAGTAATGTATAGTGGTTCGAATTGAGGAATCGGAGAGCCGAGTTCGAATTCCAGTCAAATCCATTACATTCGCTTAAGTGCAAATCCATTACATTCGCTTTCCTGCTTACCCAGCTATGGGTTAATAGCAGGACAGACCTGGATGGAAACTGGTCTAATGCAGAAAGAAATTGCAACCTACTGCGGGAACAAATCTGTTTCGTTGAAAGATGTATGATTGCCTAAGCGTGTATCACGCGCGGAACGACTGAGGTTTGTTTTGAAAAGTACAAAATAAAGGGCTCTTAAAAGCACTTAAAATAAGAAAATTTAGATTCCCCTAGAGGTACAAACGAAGACACCCACACTAACCTATATAATAAGGATCACAGTAACGTTTTATATCTACTTATTTTGTCTTTTACTTGCACTTAACCTGTTAAATGTTTGATTCTACTTAGCGGAAGAATACAGTGAGCACTCTTATTTTTCTATGAGGTAAATGGGTCGTACTATTTTTTTAAATTTTAGTTTGAATGTTTTGTTGCATTTTATTTTCATTACTGGATACATCCCCGCCAGCACTCATTTCATGTTATGTGTTTATATATTTAAATAATAATAATAAAAAAAAACAGTTGTATATATTTTCATATCATGGGTGTTTTAGTAGGATCCCTGTGAATATACGGTATTATGGTATGTTTTTGATTTAAATGAGTTGTTGTGGTTTATGATTAAATTGCAATGAATGAATGGGTCGTAAACCAGATTAACTAGGTGTAGTGACGACCAAACTTTCCTGCCCTTTGTGGCCTTGCACCACATAAAATGTAATGTTTCGAAATAAAAATAAGATTAAAAACCTACTTATAATCCTTAAATAGAAAAAAAAATATATTTATAATTTAAGAGACTGCGTCCTCAAATGTATATAAATAAAAACTAATATAATAATAAAAAAAAAAACACAAAGGTCACACCTTGCTACGTTACAACACAATTTGGTTAAGTCACAATACCCACCAATTGCATCTACCTACTCTGATTATTACTTAAAGTTCAAAGTTTGGACCATACTTATTCTTTATGAACTTCGGACAATTTTTAACTTGTCGCCATTGACTGAGAAGAATTATTCGTAATTTATTTGGAAAAGTTGATAAGAAAAATTAATCGACATAGTGATTTCTTTTTCAGTTTTTTTCTTGATTTCTCGCAAGTTTTTTAATGTTTGTGTCTAGGTTCTTAAAGGAGATCCACAGTCGATGATTTTCTACTGGGCGCTTTCGGGTGTCTTCAACCGTCAACATGGCGTTTGTTTTGGTTTGAAAATATGCTAGTTGTTGTTTTAGATTTATAGATAATATTATATGTTATTGTTGGGCTAGTTCATTATTGGCAAGGAGGAGGTTGATGTCTATTATTGGCGGATTAGTTATTAAATACGTTTAATTTGTTTCTGCCCGTATTACCAAAATTCAATATGTATAATACGGATTTTTTCTAAAAAATAATACGCAAAATCAGGGGGGCGTATTAAGCACACCTACAAAAATCTTGAAAAAAATTACATTAGATAAAATAAGAATTATTATAAAATTAAATTAAAATAATATTATTCTGTTTAAAATCATTTATATATATATATATATATATAAGTGTAGGGAACGCTTGCCGTAATGAAATTGGAGAAGTACAATTTATAGGTTTTGATAAACAAAAAAGGCTGCGTATTATGCATTTGTAAAAGCATTTTTCCATACCGTCAACACAATTTTAGGTGTGCGTATTATGGATGAAGTTGTGTTATACATGGGTAATTACGGTAAATGCTATTTTATTTATGTTGGGTTTTTGGTTTTTGATTAGGATCGCTTCCAGAATTTGTAGTCGTTTTTTTTCAGTTATTTTTGAAGAGGATTTAGTGTTGATAATTAAGATTTTTATCTGA
>CAHIKZ030001613.1:1950000-2017500 GCA_903632075.3 Acanthosepion pharaonis
TGCTGAATGTGATACAGCGTCTTTTAATATTCTACAACTTTCTTTCCGTCATTCAACCTGTTTTGGAATCTAAGAGGCCGACATCTAAATAGTGCAGTTCAAAAGGTTCAGAAAAAATAAAAATTTACTTCGAACTGCCCTGTACCACACCCTCCAGCTGAACATCAACCCGACCCCACTTTCTAGATTTTCCAGGTGGTTCGTGCCACTAGCCACCCTGGCTATTGTTCGGATGAAATGTGTACAGAAATACTAACAGAAAAAAAAATGCCATAAAAGAAAACCAATTTTGATGCGACACAAAAGTCTGCGCATGCGTAGGAGCAAAAGCAGTGGGGTAGGCACGCAAGCACGCCAGCGTGTGGAGGCATATGTAATAGGTGTGCAGAGTGCCAACAGGCGCAGAATCACACTCGGGTATGTTTTTACGTGCAGGCTCATAAAACTGGAACACGCAATGTTAAATATAAAAATGTTGGTGCTGAACGTAGAAGAAATAACGACAAGGATAAAAGAAAGAAGGTAAGAAAGAAAGAATTAATAAAATTGGTTAAGTGAAAGAAAGAAAGAAAGAAAGAAAGAAAGAAAGGGAAGATTATGAGGAAAGATAGAAGATCTGATAAACTAAAGAGAAAATGGAAAAGGAATCGTTAATGACACGGACAGAAAGAAAGCAATTTTTAAAAAAGAATTATGAAGTAATGTCTCTAAAAAGCAAAAATGCTTCAAGTTAAAAGAACAAAAGAAAGAAAGGAAGGACCAACGGAAGGAAAAAAGAAAGAAAAAACGAAAGAACAGAAAAACAAATAAAAACGAAAGAAAGTTGTAAGAAGAAGAAATCTGAAAGAGGGGGGCAGATAAAGAGAGAGATAGAGATAGTGTAGGGGGATTACAAGATGGTAACCCGTAAAATATAAAAGAAGAATCAAAGAATAAATTATAAAATGGAAGAAAATATATGAAAGACTGCATGTGAGTAGAAAAGACAAAATCGAAATAAATTTCGCAAGAATCTATTTTTAGTAGAAATAAATAAGATTTTAGAAAAAAAAATGAAAGCCAAATTCAGTTAATATTTTATGAAATCAAATAAGAAATAATAGGATAATGAAAAATAGGCAAAGAAAGAAGAACGTAAATGTTGTAGAAAAAAGAAGAACGGTAATAAAAAAAAAATATGAAAGAGAAGTGACAATGGTCGCTAAAATGATGGCGTCCAGTAGAGAAGGAGGATAAAAGTGAAAAAAAAACAAAAAAACAGACAAGAACGGAGGACGAAAGAAAAAAAAAAATAAAGATATGTGAGACGTTAGCAAAAGTAAATCGGAGCTAAATGCGGAGCCCGTGAAAAATAGATACTGAATGAAGGAATTATACAACGTTCGGATAGCGAGAGAAAAGAGAAATCTTCAAAGAGAGCCGGAACGAAAAAAAGAAAGACAGAAATAAAGAAAAGAAGAATGAAAAATTTCTTGGCAATTTAATCTGACGAGGTAAGTATTAATGTGAAATTGAAAAGTGAATTTAATAAACAAAAGACAAAAAGAAGAAAAAACTGCAAATTTAAGCAGAAAAACGGTAAATGAATTTTTCTGAGACAAAAAAAAATAATTAAAAATAATTAAAAAAATAATTAATAAAACTGAAAAGAAGAAAAGCGATAAATAAATGGGAAAGAACAAGTGACGTGGCAGTCGACGGAATGAAAAATACAAGAGGAGAACTAAAGTGCATAGTGATTAAATGAAAGAAACATGATTAAAATGATCAGAAGCAAAAGGAAAAAATGTATTTCGATAAATAAGAAGTAAAAGAAAAAATAGAAAGAAAGAATAAAAATTCTTGAAAGTTATCAAGAAAAAGTAGATAACAGCATAGACTAAAAAAAAGAAAAAAGAATTCATTTACCCTACATTCTAACACCACCATTTTTCCCATTCGCTTTTCATGCACTTTTTTATTGCGTGCTGCAAGACAGACCCATTGATAGTCCAAAGAAGTATCTAAATAGTTCCCCTTCATGAAACCATTTCCATGAAAACGTGATTCTTGTGATAACAGAATATTGAAATCTCGTTACCATTTGGAAATACATCAAATACCCAAGAAATATCCCTTAATGGAATTTTCTAAAAAAAAATAAAATAAAATAAAAAGACAAAAAAAAATACAAATATTGCCTTCAAAATATTGCTTTAACATATGCATGTACACTTTTTTTAAAGCAGGTATTTTATGTTGGGTGTAAGTTATTTTGAAGTTAACATTAATATGTCAGTTCCATTTGGGAGTTCTTAGAATGATTTCGTTTATACCAAGTTGATGTTAAGCATTTATACAATATATATATATATATATATATATATATATATATATATATATATATATATATATTAGTAATAATAGAGTCGCGTTATGTCTTTGTGAAACATGTACGAGGCTTGTTCACAAACTAGTTCGTGTTCTTATCTAATTACCCCATATTTGATTGTCAAGCATAGCAAAACGAATGAAAAAGAATCTCAGAATTCCAAAGCTATTCCTTCACATATTCAACTTCATTCTCGGTCATAATATGAGAGCCTGCATAATGTAATGCTTCTTCGTCAGTAATTACAACATATGTAAATAGAAGAAACATGGTTGGCATGCAAATCTTTCAGCATCACAAATCAAAGTATCAGCAGAGACACGTAACTCAACTTTGAATGTAGCCGCGTAGACTCGTCTCATTTAATGTTCTATTTCATTTTAGTCTTGTCAATGCACATCATTCACTTCCTCATCAATAGAGATCCGATAGGTAACAACTTGCATGGGCCCAACACAAATTTGCTCATGCTCTTAGGGTGCCATCAGCTTCTGCACATTTATGAAATCTATCGTCATACTGGGGACCCTATTTACACAGATTAGCCAAGACACTGGACTAGTTAGCATTCATTAAATGGCTCAGCAGATATTTCAGAGATCTTAGTAGTTGTGATTCCATAAGGAAAGGATCAACCTCTCTAGGCATATCCTTATTTACAGCAGCAATTAATCTGCCACTAAGAAACGCGTCACTAGGGTCAGTTTTTCACTGTATCATCTTGTTACTCTGCGTACATCGATTATAGCGTACTGACCAGACAAGCTCCAATCGAGATTGGCATCAAGAAATAGATGAATTCGCCACACACTTGGCAAGCGTGCTTCTAGTGTCACCAGCAAACCCTTGGCTGGAATCCAGAAGGGAAGCGAAATTGGATCGAACAAAACAGACGTGGTACATAAGTGTTGATGCAGACATGAAGGCAGTCGGAAAGACATAGGCCAAGCTGAAGAGGATCGCCCAGAAGCGCGTCCGTTGAAGAGTTGTTGTTTAGCCCCTATGTTCCCCAACAAATCAAGAAGCTTAACACGCATCCCTTAATCAACCCGGCCTGCTTTGTGACTCTCAATATCGTATCAACATTTGCCTTTTCTTCTGCCTCCATTTACATACGCTAAAAATGAAACTAATGAAACAATTGGTTATTAAATGATGAATAATTTTCGAGAAGTACAATTTATAGGGTTTGATTACCAGAAAAGGGGTGCGTATTATGCATGAGTAAAAGCATTTTCTCACACTTTCAGCAGAATTATAGGTGTGCGTATTATGGATGAAGGTGTGTTATGCTATTTAATTAAGGTTCGTTTTTTTTGTTTTTTGATTAGGATCGATTTCAGAAGTTGTAGTCGTTTTTTTGCAATTGTTTTTGTAGAGGATTGTGGTGTTGTTAAGATTTTCCTTATATCGGATGATTTGAATGGGTTACTAGTAGTATTTGCTACAATTTTTATGGTGGATTTGAGCGTGAGAGAGAGAGTTGTGTGTCCGATGTCATATATATATATATATATATATATATATATATATATATATATATATATATATATGTACACACACACAAACACATATATATATATATATATATATATATATATATATATATATATTTTATTTTCCTTATATCAGATGATTAGAATGGGTTACTAGTGGTACTGTGTATTGTTACAAGATGTTTTTTTTTATTGCTCTAGTGAGTATATTATATATATATATATATATATATATATATATATATATATATATATATATATATATAAGTTTTTGTAAAGTTTTTCAGCATTCTGGCATTTTTTTTCATTTTTTAAGGGTTAAATAATACAGAAATTGTCTTTAATTATAAGTGTTCCGAGCGCTTTCGGTTATCGTCAACCGTAATCATGGAGTATATATTGGTTTGAATATATGTTGTTTATCGTTTTAGTTTTCTGGATAATCTTAAACGATATTGTTGGATGAGTTCATTATGTCGATTAATTCATTATTGTGGATTTTGGCCTGATTCCGAGGTCTTTTTGTCCAGTTCCGTGAATGTGTTTGGCCTAATCTCGACAAAAACACAGCATATACATTTCGCTAAAACAGAATGCATTGTCATCAGCAAGAAGATAAGCCCGAAATGCGATGTGAAGGTCGGAAACATTAGATTCATGCAGACGCAGAAGTTTAAATTTCCGGGAAGGGCATTGACGGGGGACGGTAAATGTGACACTCAGATCCGTAAACGATGAGCAACGATGAGGTCTTAGGTTGCAAACAAGGAGGAGTTTTATAATTAACGTCTGGAGGATTCAGCTGAGGTTTCTGTGACGCATAATAAGGAAAGAGGGTCTAGAGAATCTGATACTCACGGGAGAGACAAAGGAAAACAATGCGTGACATAGCTGGCGGACTTAAGCAACTGGATGGCAGAATTTGGTCTGCGGTAGGAAGCAGGAGAAAGGAACTTATTTAGAGCTGCAAGGGATAGATGGAGGAGGAGAGTCATGATCGCCTACGTCCTGAAAGGACATGACACATAAAAAGAAAAATCATTTTTTACTATTGTGGAATATGTCAAAAGTATTCAACTTTTTAACCAGAAAAATCTGAAGTTGATGATAAATTTGCCGAAAAATATTGCTGATTTATTCAAGATGGAATGATTAAAGATGGAATGATCTGTTATGATATATGCAATTTAATATTTAGATATTTTGTACTTATCTTCAATTTCTGTAGTCTACTTTTTCACCGATGTTACTTATGACACATTATTGTACCTAATTAGGTTACAATAAAAATTATATATAATATAAATACAGTAGAATCCTCATATCCGGAATCCCTCATATCCAGAGTGCATCATATCCGGAATCCCGCATATCCGGACATGATTTTGATGTGTATATTTGAACTATTTGAGTGATTTGTAACTGATTTGAAATTTCTATTTTTCCGGAAATTTACTTTAGAAAATACCTTATGCTTATTTCACCCTAATGGCTTGTATCGGTGCAAAAGATGATGGGAATAGGAGGAAAGGATGACAATGAGAAACATCTGCAACAAGATAGCGACGAGATGCATGATTGTGATGAAAGCTGCACTGAAATTGAAAAAGCGATTGAAAAGGTTGTCGGTTTTATGAAAAGAAAGCTAGCATTCAGTTATGATGATTGCAATAACAAACATAGAGTGAGAAAGTGTCTTTCGTTTAAAAAAAATCAGGAACAAAAGCAAATCGAAATGCGGAAAAAGTTGAGAATGCCATTAGAAGAGAAAGAATCATCATGCAACAGCCATTAAAAAAATCCTCGTTATATAATTTGTTTTGCATACGTGGCATAATTTAATGAAATTAATGAATTTTCATTAATATTGCATATTTTTTCCCTTAAAATCAATCCCGTTATATTACAATCACTATTAGCTTATTTTGTTTACTATAAAACATTGAAAATAAATGTTAAACCTGATTTCAATTCTTTTATTTTAATCTAAATATAACTCCTGATATCCGAACTTTGTAACCAATTCTTCATATCCAGAAGGCCTTTTTTACTCCAGTTGTCAGGGATTCTACTGTACTACTTTATGAAAATTGAGATGTAGTAGTGTAAGGGGAACAATATCGAAGGGTATCATAAATTTATTGGTGGAGAAAGAAACCCCTTGTACCAGCCATGATTATATCCTTTCCATTAACATTCACCAAGGGAGGCATGATGTAGTTTAGGGATAGCGGCTTGGATTGCGGAATTGCAGAGCCGAGTTCGAATTCCAGTCGAATCTGTTACATTCACTTAGGTGCTAGGAAAGGTATGAATCTTCTTCTTCTCCCAGGCATGGCTAAATAGTAGGACAGACTGGGTTCTATAGCCTTGGATGGAAACTTGGCTACCACAGAAAGAAATGGCAACCTACTACGGGAAAAATATGCCTCATCAGTTATGTATCTTTCGATATATGATCGCCTACGCGTGTATCACGCATATCACACAAGTGACTGACTGAAATATAAAAACATACGAGAAAGACTGTGTACACTTTACATATACTTTATATTGTCCTTCTGTCGGATTTGATCTACATGTGACCCCTGACTCACAGTGTGACTCTGTATTACTGGCTCTTGTTTCTCCAACACCACATAACAACCAGATAATACTTCTTGTTTTTTTTGGTTTTGTTTTTGTTTGTTTTTTTTGTTGCTTCCACGTCTTGTTGTTTCACATTTTCATGAGAATATTCGTATATATATGAGTCCTGGGTATCACTATAAACTACATCCGCGTCCTGGGTATCACGATAAAATACATCCGCGTCCTGGGTATGAGGATAAAATACATCCGCGTCCTGGGTATGACGATAAACTACATCCACGTCCTGGGTAAGACGATAAACTATGTCCCACAGCAAAGGCCTCTGATAATACGCTTTTGAAAAAGAAAATGTTGCCAGCTGTACGTTTTTGAAACAAATATTACCAGCTATACGATTTTGAAAAAATAATATTACCAGCTATATGTTTTGGAAAAAATAATATTACCAGCTATACGTATTTTGAAAAAATAATATTAAGAGCTATACGTTTTTGAAAAAAAAATAATATTACCAGCTATACGTTTTTGAAAAAAATAATATTAGGCTGTCCCAAAAGTTCACAAACACTTGCGAAAAATTGAATTTTTATGCAACACAATCCAGCAGAATCGAGACAAGCGATGGGTTTAGAAAGGGCAAGAGACACCGTCGGTTCCAAAACAAGATCGATTCGGCAAGAAAGTCATGTTGTGCGTTTGGTGGAACTTTGAAGGAATCGTGTAGTTTGAGTTGGTTCCGAATGGTCGTGCCATCAGTGCCGAACTTTACTGTCAGCAACTGGAGCGGGTCTACGAAAAGTTGAAGCAAAAGTACCCGGCTCTGATCAACCGAAAGCGCGCTTTGATGCAGCAAGACAATGCCAAGCCACACACCGCTAGGAAGACCAAAGACAAGTTTGAAGAGCTGGACGGCGTTGAGGTTCTACCACATCCAGTCTACAGTCCTGACTGTGCTCCATCAGATTACGGCCTTTTCCGCTCAATGTAATACTTTCTGAAGCGCCGCCGATTCGACTCGTTTGATGAAGTCGAGGAAGCGTGTCAAGAATTCTTTGATTCGAAGCCGGCTGAATGGTACTTTCCCCAGATCTGAAAGCTTGCAGGTCGATGGTAGAAAGTCTTGGAAAATAATGGTCTTTATTTTGAGGAATAATTTTTGTTGTTTTTGTTATTACTTGGCGAGTAAAATTTCAATTTTTTGCAAGTGTTTACGAACTTTTGGGACAACCTAATATTATGTTTTTGGAAAAATATTACAAGCTATACGTTTTTGAAAAAATAATATTACCAGCTATACATTTTTGAGAAAAAAAATATTAACAGAAATGGATTTTTGACAAAACAAAAATATTCCCAGGAAAAAAAGATAGTTGTCGGCATTAAACAAACCATTGAGGTTGATATGCCATAAAACAAAATAAACCAAACCAATCTAAACCAAAGAATACATATCCTATACATACGAATCTATCCTAAAAATGTTGTCGGCATTAAATAACCCATTGAGGTTGATATGCACTTAAACAAAATAAACCAAACCAATCTAAACCAAAGAATACATATTCTGTTCATACGAATCTATCCTAAAAATGTTGTCTGCATTAAATAACCCATTGAGGTTGACATGTCGTAAAACAAAACAAACCAAACCAAACCATATGTGTATATATTGGAGTGTTTATATTTATTTTCTCAAAGTTATAATTCCCCTATACTTTTTTTACAATTATCTAGTACAAAGTCAAAACAATTTTAGTCGTAAGAGCTGCTATTTCTTGTAAATTTAGCTCATAAATATGTATGATCTATTCTAACATATTTGGAGTCGACATACAAAGGATTAATTCTAAGCATTATTAGTAAAATAATATTTATTTGAGATTAGTTTTCATGGGAAATGTGTTACACAATTCATAAGTATTGTACAGTAATTCCTGACATATATTCTATGAACACTATATTTTTTGGTTTCATTCAGTTTTTTTGTTGCGTTTGATTATAAGAAAAAATAGACCGACTTATGCAGTTTCATTGAGAAAATTTAGCGACCGTCATAGAATTTAATGATTATCAGGTACTAACTAAAAACTTATACAATAATATCAATATACAGAGCAACCTCGTCTCGAAATCGCACATCGGTATTCGAACAGAATATTCAATATGAAAATGCCTCGGTTTATCCAACAAAATTTCGGTTCTCGAACAACATTGCGGAACCGAATTAGTCAACTTCCGTGTTGTATCCATTCATGGGCTGTGCCGTCCTTTTCTTTTGCAATTTTATTGTACATCGATATTTTCTCTACATCGATTCTATTGGAAAAATAGTTTCGGTTTACGAACATTTCAGTTTACGAACATTTCGGTTTACGAACGGACTTCAGGAACGAAATAATTCGTGAACTGAGGCTCCACTGTATTTACTTATACAGAACATTAATTACAAAGAGGAATGGATTAATAACAAAAATAAAAAATCATAATGGTATTATTATGTTAGTTTCAGGTCGCCTATTGATTCAGTTATATGTTCTTTGCTTGTTTTTTTTTTGCCTTCCGTGTATACAGGACTGCCCACGAGGGCTCATATTTACCCCTGTCACAGGTGTCCGGTACTGGCAATACACCCATTTGGTAGATTGAGCTGCCCGGTTCTGAGTAGTATAAGTAATTTTCATCAAGTTAGATTCACCTCACAAAGAATAACTGTATGGGTATTTAATCTGTTTGAAGACTGTGTATTTCTATAGGCGCCATATACATGTGAAAAAGAGTGTTAAAGAGTTCCACCTACCTATGAGACATTAGTTTACTTACACCGGGTGTGAATTGGATATTAAAACTGAGTAATTATTATTGTTATTTGGGGTTTACAATTACATGATCAGTGTGTGCAGATAGTTAAATATGAAAAAGGCATTTTACGACATTGCAAAAATTTTTATAATTCAAGACAAATTCAAAATAGTCAAAAAACGATGCGAAAGGAATTTTGATGTTACTACGGGATGTTTTGACAGATCTTGGAATTTTTCGATTTCATGTTTTAGACAGTATATATTTAAAAGTATATGAAATAATAGAGAAAAGGATCTTTATGACTTGATTAGGATGACTGATTAATTATTGTAAAAAGAAAGAGTGATAGAACTGAAACAGAGTTAGGAAAGAAATAAGTTTAACAAAATGAAAATATATAGGATCTGAAACAGAAAAAAATCACTATATTATTAATGTATTTATGAAGATATAAAACATAGCGAAAACAATTGCCCTTCATATAAGTGAAAAAATAAATTACCTATAATATATATATATATATATATATATATATATATATATATATATATATATATATATATACCGCTTAAGTAATAAAATCTCTATCTATAAAAGGCAGGATGTGTATATGTGTGTAAGGAATGCACGGCCGCAATTTTCGACGGATTTGCACCAAAATTTACATCTACATGCTCCAAGTTAGCGGGAACGCCAAGGGCGACGTTGCATTTCCCAACTCCCATCGATAGTGGAAATAATCAATTGTTTCATGCTTCTACGGCAGTTTTCATGTAGTTTACGTCCATTTTCTACTGGCCAGAGTGAGAGCCTATAGCTGGCAGGAAGATTCTATTGGCCAGCGTGAGGACCAACAGCTCACTGATACGAATGTTAACTAGCATGCTAGTATGCAAAAAATGTCGATAGGTGCATTTTCTACTGGCCAGAGTGAGAGCCTATAGCTGGCTGCCACGAATAGTCAGGAATATTCTTTTGGCTAGCTTGAGAGCCAACAGCTGACAGGCACGAATGTTAACTAGCATGCTAGCATGCAAAAAAAATCGATAGCTGCATTCGTCACACGTGGGAAAGAATTAAATCTGCATGGCACTTTACTCCAATTGCCTGATTCACTTCTAAAACTCAATTCTGATTCTGATTCCGCAGAACTGGGTTGGGTGTGAAAAAGTATTTGTTGTTAACATTCTTTTTTCATTCGGTTTTTCCAGTTACGAGTCCTTTTTAAAGATGATCGTTTTGTGCTCATTTTGTTCAGTTCTTTTTTCGTAACAGATTTAATGTTTAGTATAGAGCTTAGAAAAAATTCGCAGTGTGAGATAGGCAATAAGTAAGGCATGTAGCAACATCACCACAGCAAAGGGCACTCCTTTAAAAAAGGCAACGAGGGCAAAAATATTTTAAGTCAGGTGATATCGATTGCTGTATGAGTCGTACGATTTTTGAATCAAGCACAGGCAACGCCGGGTCATGCTGCTAGTATATATATATATATATATATATATATATATATATATATATATATATATATATATATATATATATGAAAACACATGAATGACATTTTTATAGATTTTATTACTTAAACGGTATTTTTAGTGGATATCCTTATTTGAGTAGACGCAACGTTTATTTGTTAAAAATTATTATTTTTTTTTATTTTCGTCTACAAACCTGAATATTCAGAAAGTACTCTTGAAGAAAAATATGCGGTCTCTTAATGATTCGGGATGTCCTTTGTTATGTGTTGTCGTTCTGAAGCGTTTTTTACACGGTCGAAATAATTTCGACGTTAAGCTCTTTACATTACTGACTGGGTAGATGTTTACCTTTTTGTTTTTCTTATTTTTTTTCAATCAACGCATTGGATTTTTTCTTGTCTAAGGTGTTACATTTTCTGGCGACTTGTCTTTTTGGCGCAATAACAGGTTTTTTTTTTTACACACACACACACACACACACACACACACATATATATATATATATATATATATATATATATATATATATATATATATATATATGTACTTTCTAAAAAAGTAATTAGATTGTTATTTATTAATCCGTCATATTTCCATCACTTTAAACAATATATTAATGGCTACCGATATTTGAGAAAACATTCCTTTTTTATGTTTTAAACAGTATTTTTTTCGAATACTCGACAATTCCTTTAATAAGATTACTCTAATATTCACGTCGGTAGAAGGAAATAAGATATTCTTTAACAAATAAAATCAGAACATCTACTCAAATATCTAAAGATAACGTTTAAAGTGATATATATATATATATATATATATATATATATATATATATATATATATATATATATATATAACACTCTGTGTGTGTGCATGCGCGTGTGTGTGAAGCATTTTTTTTCCTTTTGTTCTTGTTAGAGACATCATTCTGCACTGATGCAATATTCAGAAATCCATCATATTTTGTTATTTATAACAACGTTAATTTAGTTGTGGGACTAACTTTGTAATCTCTTTTGCCCGTATTGTTTCTTTGATGTCTCAAGAAATATTATTACTGCTCGAACAGTAAAACAACACTGTTACGTCACGCCACGATACTTCTGATAAAAAATCTAATTTAATACTGCCGCTGGTTATATAAAACTATTATTTGTTTTATCAGGCAACTTGTGGCACCCAGCAGGATATTTTTGTTTACGCTATTTTTTTCCTTCTACACCCACAAATAATGTAAAAGAATAAAGAGAAAAGAAAAATGTATTGATAAATTTTGTTTTATTCTACTGTATAATTATTTTATACTGTTATTTTTTTTCCTGTCTTGTCTTTTCAGAAGAGTCATTTTTACTTTTTCACCAGAGGCGTCCGGACTATGAATAAATAAATAAATACATAAATAAGTAAATAAATAAATAAAAATCTACTTTCCTTACAAACAAACAGACTGTAATAAAATGCAGTGACAGACAGGAAAAGTTGGCATTGTTGTTTGCGCATGCGCGTCCTGATTAGTTCATTGGTTTATCGGGTGAGGTAAAAAGAAAGCAACAGAAACAAATATTTGGCCAACTAAAGCCACAAGACATTTAACCCGAGGCATTTTGTCACCTGATTTTGTTGTTGTTGTTGTTGTTGTTGCTGCTGCTGCTCTTCTTCTTCTTCTTCTTCTTCTTCTTCTTCTTCTTCTTCTTCTTATTATTATTATTATTATTATTATTATTATTATTATTATTATTATTATTATTATTATTTTCCTTCGATTGTTGTTGTATACACATTTCCTTCCGGGTCCCAAACAGAGACCCAATTTCAGAAATGGCATCAATGACATTTTCGACTGACTATTTTTTAAAAAAAAAAAAGAAAAAAAAAATGAAAAATGAAGACAATCTAAGATCACATAAATTTACATAGATAATCCACTTCGCAATGTGTTAGCTGAACCTGCTAGTACAATGATGATGTTGTTGTTGTTGTTGTTGTTGTTGTTGTTGTTGTTATTATTATTATTATATTTCAATTTCTGCTATGGTCACACTACCTACAAAGTCTGTTGGAAAACCTATGGCACATATGATGTGTTGTTATGGCAACGTTTCATAATTTGTTTTTCTAACTCCCTTACAATCACGAGCGTCACATGGACAAAGTTCTTCTCAGTTTTGGGGCTGTACTTATCAATTGTATTTCTCTTAAGCTGGGATTTCCGGGTATTTTTTAAAATGTTGTTGTGTTCCTTTTTTATCATTACATAATTATTATTATTATTATTATTATTATTATTATTATATCTATGTTTCTGAGACGAGTTATTGTAATTATTTACACTGTTTACATTGTTCGGATTGTTGTCTTCATCTCTATTGCCAATATCACGACGTTTCAGGAGTTGTACTCTCCGACCTTCTTCAGCTGAGTGGAATTTCGAACTGAACTAATTATTTCGCCAACCGGGATAAATTCTTCTAGTTCCACGCACCATGCCTCTTGCGGATGTCTCAGTTATCTCCCTTTAACTCAGCTCTTCAAATTTTTCTTCAGCATTGCAGTAGCCAGGTATTGAACTAACGCTTTTATCAACTGGATTATTTTTTTTAACGAAAAATGATCAGTGGAATATGCCATGAAGCCTCATAGACACATGCAATGTACTTATATGAAAGTAGACATCGAGTTAAGTATGTCATATAAATATATATGTGTAAATCGGTGGTTGTCAATCAACGGGCCGCGAAACAGTAGCAGTCAGTGAATCATTTCATACACAGAAATACAAACTTTTTTTTCTTCATTTTATTGACTATCTCGGTCTTGTTTATGCTGTTTTGTTATGCACGTAATCGAACAACGCTGCGTGGAAAATTTGTCTTGCATGACAGTGGACTGTACCGCAGAAAAGTTAGGGCCGCTGTTATAAATCATATCATTTTACGCTGTAAATTCTACCTAAAACAAAATTATTTTATCGGCGAAAAGAAAAAAAAATCTTTTACCTAATTGCCACGTGCCTAAATACAGTTTCTCCCTCTGACCAAAGGGTCAGAGGGAGAAACTGTATTTAGGCACTTAGTATGGGCTAAGTGGACTCTCTAGATTAGTTAATAGAAACACAATTGGTTAAGGAAAATTGATCTCTAAAACGTTGCTGAGGCAAAAGGGAAACCGCTCCACTATTTTTCCTAAGAAGTCACCGTAGCAGTTCCTATATATTAAAGCATTAATATTTATTTCCTATGTGTTGGACAGAAGGTATTAAAGGGTTATATGTAGAAATCTGAAATTATCTCCGGATTAAAAAAAAAGCATAAAAAAAAACATTATTAATCGTCTATTTGTCTTCGAGTTCACGTGCTCGCGAAATGTCACTCGTGTGTCCGAGTAAGTGTGTCGGATAGTGCGTCTGCCAAGGCTTCGTTAGTAGACGTCAGTTGAGAACCACACCCTTTTGATGACACTAAGAATTAATCAAACAAAGGTTTGCACACTTAACTACAATCTAAAACGGTGGTATTGACACGAGCGGTATCATATGGCTAAAATCAGTGCAGCCATTAATTTAGAAAATAAATCCGAAAAAAATCATTTTTCGTATTTTTTAAACCTTGTCTTCATTTTGTTTTTTCAGCATTGACTGAGTTTTATATCTCATTTATGCGGCAAAAACGCTATAGAATTAATTCCATAAAATGACCTAAAATTGTTTTTATGATCATATATATATATATATATATATATAAGGAAGAGGATATAGTGGTTCCAACGAGAGAAAAGTGTGTATGTCAAAAAGAAGAGAGAAACCGCAAACGTTTTTAGTTGCAATGTGGATTTTTTAAAAAAATCCACATTACAACCTTTTGCGGTACCTCTCTTTTTATATATATATATATATATATATATATATATATATATATATATATATTACCGGAGGTGTCTACTTTTCAGTAAAACAGTATTGCAGAAGGGAAGAATGGCATCTTTCTTTAATTTTGCGAGAAGGTGCACAGAAAAAATGATGGCCAAGAACTAGAGATATTTCTTGTAGCGTTGCGCGTCGTCTCTGAGATCATATGATTTATCGGCAATTCCTTAGGCCCCAGCGCTGCATCACAAAGAGAATGACCGATGTAAAGTTTTCTTAGATTTCTTTTCTTCACCTTATTTAGGGGCTGCGTACACAATAACAGTAGCACCGTTTCTTGGAAGATGAGAAAAGGAGAGAAAGCGGTAGAGAAAACGGGTCTTAATAGGCTAGCTAGCGACTTGCCATCACCATTCGCTGACTTGTCTCAGCATTCGGGTTATGGCTCGAGCGCGTGTTATTTTCGCTCTTCTGTCGGTTTCACTGGATTTTTGTTCTGCTGAGAAGTACAAATGTGGTACAAGGCCTCTATACAGTCTTAAATGAAATCATTCAAAGTGAAAATTATGGTTTACCATTTCGGGCTCCCAACGCATTCTGTAACATATATTACCGAGTAATATAATCAGGGAAACGACGTACGGCTATATCTTGCTGAAATACCGGTTCTTGTACGATCATCAAAGTTAAGCAACGTTGTTCCTGGTCAGTACGTAGATGGATGACTGCTTAGGAATAACAGGTGCTGCATGATTGAATATACTGACGGTGTAATTGAAAACCGAGTTCCAATTACACTTGGATTCATTTTTTTTTACTTAAGTATACATAACATTGCGAAAGGTATGAATCTACTACTTCTCTCTCCAGCTATGAATTAATTAGTATGACTTTTATCAGTAAACTATTATTTTCTCAAAAAAATCCTTACAATGTAAAACTGTTTCTGGTCTTAAATAACCTGCAAATGGTACATAAACTGTTAAAAAAAATAATAAAACAATTAATAAATTAAAGAAAAAATATGTATTTCAACAAAAACAAGAAATAAATGTTTACAGTCAGATAATAAATCTAAAAAAGTTCTTATTTTTCGATAATCAGAAAATAATATAAAGTCTTAAATCTTTAAGCTTAATAACTAATTTAGACCCTACACCTCTTAAATTCTGATTGAAATCCCACCATTTTTATTTCCTGGTGACTTGCTCATCTTAAATCTTAGTTTCTATCAAACGTTTTAGCAGCAATGGAACTGGCCATCATGACTTCAGTTATTGGTTATGTTTACAGAATATTCAATTATGGTTCTCTTCTGGTCGCCTGTTTCCTTTCTGTTCTTTTTATAATCGCTTCTGCTGAAAAAGCTTTGATTACCGTGTTAAACCATCGAAATCAAAGCCGTTTTCTTCCTTATATGGTTAATCAGATTCTGGAAAATCCTGATTCGTTAATCGAATTTTCAAACTCATAATTGGCAAATAGAATTCTGCTAATTTCATTCAATAAATTATTATATTTAAAACAAAAGAAAAAAGAAATCACATTTGACTTATTTACTCTTGACTATACTTTGACCAAATCACATTCCACCTCAGTCAAGACGCTGCAGGATATTTGCAGTTTATATCATCCGCCGGGAAATAAAGTGTTTTTATCCTGTATGATATGAACAAATATCAAGTTTGGAACGAGGAGAAATAGAAAAATAATCAGTTCTCAAACACTCTGAGTTAATTAGAGGTACTTCTTTAGATCAAGTATATATAAATTATTAGGAGGCGTACATCATAGAGAATAAGTAAAAAGACAAACAGTATAGGCATGTGTGTGCTTAGACGTAGCTACCTTTGTACGACAAGAGAACTAGAGATTAAATGACATAAGAGAGACTATAGCCAACACCTGAAATTATTTAAACAGATTGAAATAACGATTTTTGTGCCTCGCCAGAGAACACAAAATGTCTGTCAAAATTACTTTACTGGGAAATAAATAAAAATTTCGATATTTTTTTAATTAGTTTGACAAAACAATTTTTCTTGTCTTAATTTACCACAATACTGATTCTATCGAACTTATCTAACTGATTCTATCACAATTATCACCAACATATGACGCCCAGCATAAATCTCACCTTATTAAGCAGCGGAAACGATTTGTTGAAGAAGGGTTCTTTTAATAGAAAGAGGGCAAGTCAAATTCCACCCACGATTAACAGAAAAAGCTCAGAATAAACGCTAGTACCGTCCAAAGAGCACAAAATACTACAACTTAAAAAGAAAAACATGAAAAAAAAAAATTAACACGTAAAAACGAACATCACTGAAAATTGATACAGACATGGCGGAAATGGATTGAGGCAGTTATCAGTACGGATAGTTTCCTTATTTCCGACAAACGAAAATTATGAGAATGTTGAAAAAGTCAAATAAAAAATTTTTCAAGTTTGCCCTTGTGTGTCATGTTCGACGAAACATGTTTAAAAGAAACGTCACTGCCCATATAAATATTATATATATGTATGTGTTTTATCTCTCGTTCCCTCTCTCCCTCTCTCTCTCTCTCTCTATATATATATATATATATATATATATATATATATATATATATATATATATATATATATATATATATATATATATATATATATATATACAAGTGAACACAGAAGTCAACACTTAGAGGCGACAGTCTGTTTCATGCTAGATGCAATCGTCCTATAACCGAGAAAATGAAAAGCACTCGTGGCCCATAATGCCCCATACATCAGCATATAAAAATAATAAAATATTAAAATATAAAAATACAAAGTACATGGCCTGGAGATTGCGTTGTAGGATGTATTTTATATTTATATATGTTCTACATCTAATATTGAGTACGTTAACACTATATTAAGACTATATGTTTAAAAAACACACACACGTTTATTTTTGAGAATTATATATATATATATATATATATATATATATATATATATATATATATATATATATATATAGAACAATAAAATATATTAAAAGATTAAAATCTTCAGACACACTGGGTTGTACATTAATATTCTTTCGTTTTTATTATTATTATTTCATTTAGATTTCTCGACTAGTTTCTGCCAACATGGCCATCATCAGGAGAAAAAAAAAGATTCTGCTTGCTGGTAGCGGTGAACTACAGAAATGAATGCCTTGTATATATATATATATATATATATATATATATATATATATATATATACATTCACCGCAAGTAAGGTGGAAGTGCCACTAGCACACTAGTGGTTACGGTGAATGAGAGCAAGTGAAAAGACTAGTGTTTGAGGAAAAGATATAAAGAACGACAGAGATCAGAATCAAGGCATCAGAAGATGTCGATTGAAATTACATTAGAATATTTGAAGATTATAGCCACCAGGGAATCAAGTAGGTAGAAGGGTGTTCCACCTTCGGGAAGTGCGAGAGAAGTAGCAGTTGAAATAGAAGAGACGGCTATATTTTACTGTTTCGACAGCGAAAGCGTGGGACCGAGAATGCCAAACTAGTACCACGCTTAAATGCATGAAACTGGGGTGCCAGTGAAATAGCTTGCCAGAGCATTTGCCATGAAAAAGTTAGAGGGAAGCCACAGTAAGATAGTTATATATATATATATAATTGTCTAATCTTAAAATTTGAATCTTTGTATCCTCAAAATGATTAAAAATATCTTACAGAGATTCTCCCCGGCGTTTTTATAAAACTATTGTACGTTACTCTGAGCGAAAAGAATGTGTAATTAATCTCCAAACTGAACAAAATAATTCCAGGAATATTTACAAACTTATTCAAGATGATCTTCGCCCTCTCGAACCTTCTAACCTTCTGTCCTGGAGCAGCTAGGTGTCCTCACAGATTTCATGTACGACGTCTTTCTGCACATTGGACTCTCATAGCAGAATTGTTCTTTTTAGATCTCAGGTGATATAATGATCGCTCTTCCAGTTGTGACCTCCTGAACAATATTTCCACTCTCCTGTTCCCTCTTTTTTAAACCATTCACTTGTTGGTTCTTGAATGGACTTTGGGAGCCAGAGTTGGTACCATTACTGAAGGCCTGAATGATTTTTCCTCTCACCATTGCTCATTTGGGAAGAGAATGTGGCTGCCACATAACGATTTTAACCCGTTCACTTTCTAGTTGAATAACTCAATGTATTTTTCAGTGATTCTTAAGAGAAATGATATCAAGATGGCTAAACGTCTTATTTGAAAACCTGTAAAAAAGATACTCTATTAATTTAGTGTTTTTGTTTAGATATTAAACATTTTGTGGGATGGACGATTATACTTATAGACAAATTGGACAATTTCAATGTTACACTCGTTATATATATATATATATATATATATATATATATATATATATATATATGTATATATTATTTTGATACGTTTCATACTTTTTTAAAATATAAATATAGTGGCACCATCTACATCTAAAAAAGGCTAAACATAATGGAAGTCTTCTTAATAAAAACAATATACAACACTCAATATCAACTATGAACATGGATGGAATATTTTTGCTGTGTTTTGAAAATAAAACCTACTACAATACTATATGCATACGCAACAATCTATTCCCAGCTAACTGTTAATATACTCCCTCTTTGAACACGGCTAAATATATAGACGAAAGCGCTCTGAAAACTATAACATTTCTAGAGATTCTGTATAATTTATCTAGTGAAAAGAAAATCTAACAATATCATATGAGAAAATATATAAAAAACTTAAAGCTCCTTGTCTGTTATATTTAATGAAGCTTGCATGAAAGAAATATTACTGCATAAATATATATATATATATATATATATATATATATATATATATATATATATATATATATATATATATATATATATATATATATTAAAGTGTGCTATATTTATGGGATAAAGTGCTCAATATCAGAGATAGAGCGTATGCTAATATAAATATAAAAGTCAACATTGAAGTCAACACTCAGGCGATTGCGTCTAGCTTGAAACTCCCTGTCGCTCCTGAGTGTTGACTTAAATGTTCATTAATATATATATATATATATATATATATATATATATATATATATATACGGTTAAAATTGATACCAGTAGTGTTTGGTCATTTTCACCCGCGAATTTCAAATTTGAATTTCACGGGATTTTTCAAACTGTTTATGGTGCCATTTTGTTTAATAGGGCTAAGCCAGTTGGGGAGAGAAAGAAAGACACAACAAAATACAGAAGAACCGGAAAAGTAGTCAGGAAGACATAAATTAATGTAAAAATAGTCATGGTCAGTGGGGACAGTGAGGGGGGAGAGAACAGAAGATGGCATAGTTACAAGAAGCAATATGGGGTATGATATTGTGGCGGTAGGCGTAGACGAATGTAGAGAATCGAAACGATGTGGTGACCTATATTTTAATGGTAAAACGGCTGACGTTTGATTCAACAGAAACCAAAGAAATTAATGAAAAAAATGAAAAAAAAAACTGATTTATATAAATATTTGGAGATAATCCAAGTGAGATAATAGAGAGATAAATCAGAATTATCAGAATTATTTATTTCTAAAAATTTAGAAATATTTTAAAGTGTTTTTTAAGTGTTTACTAAATACGAATATATTCATACATACATGTATATAAATATATATACCAAACCAACATATATTTACATATAATCCTATATTAGGATAAAACATTTTAATTTATCCCTCACTTCCAAATCGACATATATCCAATTAAACTTACATCAATTAATAAATAGTTTGAAAAATATGAATTAAAAATTTAAAACTCGCGGATGAAAATGATGCTTCACTAAATTGTATCTTAATTCCAATTGTGTGAAATAATTTGCTCTGATTAATGAAAATAAACATTGAGGACTCTTTTCGAGTCAGTTTTAATATTTAATATTTAAATTTCTATATTGTGTTAATAGGACCTGCTTGGATTATACCAAGGGATAACACACACACACACACACACACACACACACACACACACACACACACACACACACACACTCACGCACACACACACACACACATATATATATACATATATATATATATATATATATTGAGTGAACGTTGAGGTCAATATGAATCGACAACCTTGGTGTTGATCTCAATGTTTCTTTCATATTTACATATGATCTATTTATTCATAATATTAAATACATAATTATACCATAATTTGACGCGATATTTTTGTTCGTACTTTGATTTTGGCATATATAAATAGTGTCATTAAAATCCCTATATAGCTACTTATAAGCAAAACATTGAAGTAGTATCGGTAACTCTTATTCATCATAGCATTTTATTTTTATTAATCTGAATTAAACAAAACCATTTTAATAATAAATTTCTCCACTGTTGATTAATTGCTTTGCCTTCATTGTTATTGCAAATAACTGTATAGTGACTTTATGGCTACTCTGTACCGACACACACACATATATATGTGTGTGTGTGTGTCGTATATATATATATATATATATATATATATATATATATATATTCATACACGTTTCATTAAATAATATATTATTTAATGAAACGTGTATGAATGAAAAGATTCTGCCTAAATACACAATATATATATATATATATATATATATATGTGTGTGTGTGTGTATGTGTGTGTATAAGCAATTGTAATTTAAGAACTTTTGAATATAAATTATATTTTTATTAATAAAGTTTATATTAAATATTGTCTGATAGGTGTGTGGAAATAATTTTCTAAATATTATTAAAAAAAATATTTTCTTTTCTTTTGAATTACAATCATATTCGAATATATAAATATATATAATCATATTTGTATATATATATATATATATATATATATATATATATATATATATATATATATATATATATAAGAACAGTAGTAATTATCGATCATCGAGATTATTTCTTAAAAAATAAAGATAATTTATTTTATAAATAAAAAATTCAGTTTCATATTAACCATTATTTTCGAATACTTTTCGTCTCTTATCATTCAATTCTTCGATAGCGTTTTGAAGAAAACAGTTCAGGTTTTGTTATGAAAATATTTAAACAGATGATTCAATTTTGTTTTCATTAGAAAACATTTTACGCATAACGTCCCGTGCAATGATCAGAAAAAGCCAGTGGCTCCTTCGCCGATCTTATGGAGGTGTGAATTGATGGAACAATTTCTGCTTGAAATGTAACGGTGCTTATGTTTGGCTTTTGTTCAACCGTTTCAGGGAAGGTCTCATCTATCATAAAAAAAATGGTCTCCGTAAACTTCATTTATCTTCGAAGCTGCTGTCACCATCCTTGAAATTCTGAAACAGTTTTCTAACACACATTCGTTAAGAGTCCCTGTGCCTTCGACATAATTAATTTCTTTTGCTACTGCCTTGCACGCAATCGTTTTTCCACAGATAGCTTCAAATGGTTCTAACTGTAATATTTTCACCAGTCATTATTACAGATTTAAAACAAGTAATACACAATGTTTGTTATATCTGAAAATAAAGATCAAACATTTTAGCAAAGCCTGAACCACAAATTGTATCAGATTTATGATATAATATAGAAATTAAAAATGTCAACAATGATCAGTTGAATTGAAAAAAAAAATAAGCGAAAATCCGGAAAAAAAGTCCTCAGAAGCAACCTGGTGTTTAAATTGACGATGATCCAAATGTTAGAATACAGTTGTACATAATACTCTTTTACCCATAACCTATGAGTTTTCTTTTTCTCTGGAAATCTGAAGATTTATCTCCGCACATAATAATGTTTATCTACTTTTATATCAGGGTGAAAATGATAAGAACGAAAAACACCTGCACATATTTTCAAGCACATGCACATTGTTGAATGTCCGTCCGTGCAGGAAATGAGACATGGGTCGGTAAATGTGGTGAAAAGGTGGTTACAATGCCTGAACTCTATGCGCGTTGAAGCATGATTTGCAGACACTCAAGTTCCTGAAGTCTGTGATTAGTCACATTGGCAGATATATGCGATTCATATTTAACTGAACAATAATTTGGAGAATTGAGTTAAACTAAGACATTAAACGTTGGAGTTCTTTGAAAATGGATGTTTATATGTGCGTCTAATAAATTTCTGAAAATGAGCCACGATCTACTTCAATCTTTCTAACTGAACTATCTAATTGCAACCACATAGCCAATCATTTGATTTGTTTTCCTTTTATGGCATGTCATCATTTAAGCTTCTAATTCATACTGAGGTCATCGTAGTATCACATATTCTCATTTAAGACGTCACTAGCTAATTTTGACATTCTTCCGAGGTGGAGGACAATAATATCAACTTTTAAAAATATATGCAGTGCATCAGATGTGATGCCAAAAAGTGACGTAAAAAGATTAAACAATCACTGACAGGTACAAAACATTATTATTCATAAAAAAAAACACAGGTATACGAGAATATGTGTAATAGACATATAAAATTTCATATATTGTAAGAAAATGGACGCAAAATTATTGTGGCTGAACTAGCGACCAAGTCACTTTCCAGATATTTTCGTCTCAGTGGATTATTTTCTCCTTTAATGAATGTCGTATTCCCTATGTCAAAATTTGCGTTCAGACTCTTACAATATATTACCATTCTTAGAATTTATGCCTACTGAAGATGTTCTTTTATAAGCGGGCGTTTGCTTCTGTTTTAATTTTGGTCAGACATATTGAAAATTTGTTGATGTTAAATTTTAATTTTTTTTTGCTATATGGCAACTAAGTTTATATATGAGATTGAAATTCACCAAGAAATTAATATTCCATAAATTTTGAATTCTGTTGAATTTGTATTATTCTACTCTAAATGGAAGATATTTAATTTGATTTTTAATTTTATTTTTATTCCTAACGGATAATTATTTAGCGTGGTGATATAGCAAACATCTCAATACTAATATTGAAGTTAACAACCATTATTTATGAATGACACGATAATCATCAAAACTTAACCAAATAACAGAAACCACATCACTTGATGACTTACAATAAAAACAACAACTAAAACTGATAGCGTATGTAACTCCACTGGAAAATAAAGACATAATCAAGATGTTCACATTCTACAATACTTCGAAAAGAATTCTATGGCGGAAACCATCACCAATAAAAGAAAAAAACAATAATAATTGACTTAAACAATCACTGACGGGTACAAAACATTATTCTTCATAAAAAAAAAAGTATGAGCGAATATGTGTAACAGACATATAAAAATTCATATATTGTAAGAAAATGGACGATAATTTATTGTGGCTGAACAAACGACCAATGCACTTTCCAGATATTTTCGTATCAGTGGATTATTTTCTATTTTAATCAAAGTAGAATTCCCTGTGTCAAACTTTGCGTCCATACTCTTACAATATATCACCATTCTTGGTAGAATTTATATTGTCCCAGTGTCGGATAGTCAGGGATAAAAGTGATGGAGTGAAAAAGAAAAAAAAAGAATACAGATGATTTTAGCTAGATTGAGAAAAACAAATATTCTCTCAAAAATATTTTTTCAAAAATTTGAAACTACCCGCGTCTCTCGTTTTGTGCGCATGTGTAAAAGTGGAAACGTCAAAAAAATCCAATCAAAATGAAATCCTAACGGATGAAGTACGTCACAAATAAAAAACTTTCCAGTTTGTCATATTTTTTTAAATACTGTTTGTTAATATATATGTGTATGTGTGTGTGTTTGCGCGAGTGTGTGTGTGTTATAGAAATAGAAGAGGATTTGAGATAATCATAATTAAGTAATTAATCGAGTCTAGAAGAAACCTCACCATAATGCAGAAAGCACTGGACGGCCGTTTCGTCCTATATTTGAGACTCATCAGCAGTGCGCATTTACTACTGAGACAGCAAGACAGTAACGATATGAGGCAAACGTCATACCAACTGTAGCAATTCGGTGACGAAGACGAGACTAATTAGACTCAATTCAGCGCCGCTCGTTCACATATTCCGTAGTGGAATTCATCCAAGTTTCCCTTATCCATAGAACTGTGACCCCAAGAGCCACGACTACTATCTCCAAGCCGCTCCCTCCGTTGGTATGACGTTTAACGCATCCCAACTGTACCAACGGTCCTCGGTCACGAGGAGGTAACTAAATAAACTTAAAATAGCACCGCTTGTTCGCGTAGACACAAAGATCTGTTAATTCAATACCTGGCTACTGCCGAGGCATGACACGTGGAACTAGAACAATCTACCCCCTGGTGGACGAAATAAAGGGTTCAGTTCGATATTCCAAACACCTGAAGAAGGGTAGAGTATACAATGAACGAAACGTCGTGAATAAGGCAACAATGATGAGGACAACCGCATGAATAATGTAAATAATTCAAAATATATTTGTGGGCGCAATAATAAACGTAGTTGGACAAAGAACATTGGAGTTCTTTGAAAATGGAGGTTCCTATGTGCGTCTAATAGATTTGTGCAAATGAGCCAAGGAGAAGCGTTAAATTTTATATGCTACGAAACAGGAACTTAATACTCGCCTCAACACACTGGAGACTTACCTACTTAAAATTCTCGGTGCAAATAGTTGTCGGAATCATTCAGATATATTTATAGGTAAATTGCAAGAAAAAAATCTGTAGAAAATATTTTAGAAGAAAATTAAAAAATACATATTTTTTTCTTTTTGTTTTCGATCTTGAAAGTTGTACGTGACGTAAACACTTGATATGCAAAAGAAATATTCTTTATCTATCCTTCAGACTCATAGGCGTGTGAATTTAAAAATATATTTAATGCAGTAGAATTGGGATTCTGCCGGCGGATGTTAAGAATACCGAGTTAACAACATGTGAGCTACAAGGAAGATTTTTAGGATAAAAAGAAAGTCCAAGAAATTGCTATTTACAATAAAAATAAGAGACAGCTGAAATTTCAGAGATAAATGATTCTGAATAAAAGGACTGGACTACTTAACACTCACAAGATATATGGAAACAAGAAAAGCAGAATATATCTATAGACATTATTAGCTGAAAGTCACACTGTATATTCCTTATAAATATATCTTTATCACTTTAGGCGTTTATTTTTGCGGTTAACCATATTTGAGTTGACGTTCTGTTTATTTTAAACTGTATTTTAATTCGTCTACTGGTCCGAACCTTCAAGTAATCATATTAAAAGAAATGTGACATCAGGTTAGATTACTTTAAGAAGATTTCTCGAATGTTCAAGCTGGTTGTTGAATTAAAATACTGTTTAAAATTAACGGGACGTCTACTAAAAAATGGGCATCAACTAAACATGTTTAAAGTATTCAAAATATGTAGGATTAATAAATAAATTTATGAAAGAAAATATTTACAAAATTAATTTCGTTGTAATAGAAGAATCGAAAATAAAAACCGTATTGCCACTGCAAAAGAGTTCGTTGTTTGTATGCATATCACAGTTCGCCCAGATGGTCTAACTTTGGAAATAGAGGTATGATGACGTATAACTTCACCCAATCTGTTTATAATAGATTATGGTCTTTTTTTGAAGTGTATGGCCAAGCTGAGTTAATAAAAGATGAAATTTCTCAAAAAATGGGGTTTTGTGGTGTGATTTCCATAATTAGGCCACTGCCGTCCCAAGATACAAAACTCGAATGATTGATTGAAGGTTTATAAATTTTGAAAGGGCTTAACCAATACAACTTTGATATTGGTAACTTTTGCGTGAAAAGCAGCAAATATTATTATTTCATCTATTTTGATGGTATTCTGTGACAATTCATAGCTAATATCCTGTCTGTAACCCCAAAATATTATATTACAACCATTTTCATTCATTTGCAGCCTAAATCTTAATTCTAGCATACACAAAAATTACCAATTAGATAAATATACGGTCTCTGAAATAAACATTGGTCCTCATTAAAGAAGAAGAAAGGGCTGGGAGTCACATGGCAAACTGAAAAGATTCTAAATTGTCTTTTTCAAAAGATGCATATAAGGTGACACGGTGGAATGATGAATAGCGGCTCGGATTCAAGAATCAGCGAATTGAAAATCAGAGGGCCAAGTTCGAATTCCAGTCGAACCCATTATATTTGCTTACGTGTTCATCACAGTGGGCCCACATAGGCTACCTTTTGAATCCTCCTCTTCTACCTATCTCCCAGTACAGACCAGGTTCTATAGCTTTGGATGTCAACTGGTCTACCGCAGAAAGTAATGGCAACATACTGCGGGAATAAATCTGCCTCGTCAGTCATGTATCGAAAGATACATAATCGCCTAAGCGTGTATCACGCATGGCATATAACTGACTGATACACTTTGACATGTGAATCTTGACTGTTTTTGAGATATTTGACATTTTTGACCAAAGAAATAGTGAAAATCGAAATTCTGATTTTAGTTAGTCAAATCTTAATGAATTCATCATAAATCAATGGTTTTTCAAATCAGAATTCAATTATATGGTTATTCAAAGTTAGAAAAATGATACTAGTTGTATTTCATCAGCTAACCATAACGGATTTTAGCCAATTCATTTAACAGAGTGATGTAGCATTTAAAAATATAGCTAAAATTTTACTATTCTGATTCCCGTAATTTTAAAATAATATAAAATCAGTTCTAGATATGCTTGAGACTTTAATGTCGATTGGTTTTATAAACAAAGGTTTAAGTAAGAAATAACATGATAATTTGCCAATTACCACCTCTGGACTTAGTGTGCATATGGTGGCGTTGTGCCAGACATGTGGAAGATTTGTGAATAAACCTTCTTTATGTGACGTATACCTTCACTGCGTTGACGATCCTTACTCTCCACAATATTTTGTCGTTTGCAGCTCTTAATAAGTTTCGTCTTTTTGATATCTTCCGAAAGTTTTCTTCCGTCATCCATTTACTCAAGTTGGCCATGTAGGTTATGCGCTGTTTTACTCAGTCAGGCTCATCTTCAACCTGTGCGATGAGTATCAAATTTCCCGCTTTCCTCATAATGTTCATGAGAAATTTACAGTATAAGCGTCCTTTTTTTATTTCTCAACTCTCTAAATCTTTATCGTTGCGCACATGTTCAGTCTAGGATATTCTCAGCATCCTTCTGTAGAACCATATTTATATTGTTTCAATTCTCTTCTTTATAAGCGAAGAGATGTAACAGCATTGGCTGCCATATAGGAAGACATCTATCGCATAATTCAATACTATTTTGTTTCTAAGGATTTTTCTGTTTTCTTAATACTTTGCTTAGCTTTTGGGAGGATATATTTTCCTATAATAATACGCTTTCGGTTCTCAGTGTCACACTTACTATCCTCTCTTAAAAAATTGTCCCAGTTACTTAAATTCTTGAACTTGTTTGATTTTGATATGTCATATTTGTAATATGCATGTTGAACTGTTCCTTTTACTAACACCTATGCATTCTGTCTTCTTGGAAGTGATGTGTAGTCTCTTCTTATTTTCTTTCATTACCTTCGTTCGTATAGTTTCCTTTCTCTGTCATAAATACCGTTTTATCTTTGGACACTTCCAGTGCATAATGAAAAGACGATATCGAATCCATCGCTAAGTCAGCTGCTAAGAAAGTCGATTCGCTGTGTAAGTCGAGATAATTCTCTCCAGATTTTATCTTGCATATATATATAAGTCTACCATTCTCTCATAATTAGAATATTACTGCCATATATGGTCAGGTGTCCTTGAGATTTACCTGGAGCTCTTTGATATAATCCAAGGAAGAATAACCAATATTAATAGTCTTAATCTGGCGGCTCTGTTTCAGTCATTGTCCACCGCCATTTCTCTATGCCTTTTTTACAAATACTTTCATGGTAACTATAATGGTGAGCTCTTTACTATGGTAACTGGACTGTATGATTCTGGAGGCGACATCACAACAGTATACAGTTAACTAAATTTAGCCGTAACTTCTACGCTAACACGTTCTCTTCTCGCACTTATCACTTGTAGAACTTTCTTCAGGTTCCATGTTTTCCAACCAACTTTTATCAGCAAGAATTTAAATGCAAGGCCAATCGTTGTCTATTTTCCTCCTGAATGCTATTTTCTCTTTCTACTCCTGTTAATTTGTCCACACCCTGCGACCCCTTGCGTGTTAGTAGCTGTACTGCCTTGCTTGGGGTTACACTAATTAAAAAAATGATTGAAGGTAAACGTGATTCAGGGAAGCTACGAGTAATCTCACTACTGGATTATGTTAATGAATGATAGACAAAGGAGAGCTAATTAATCATAGGAAGTTGTGGGGAGCCGCAATCCCCTACGTCCGGAATAGAAAAGGCAAACAGTAGATTGTTACTCTGTTGTACAAATGTTTAGCAGTAATTTTGTGTGGATTTATATGATTAGAAAATACGAGTGTTTAATAAGGTGTTACTACGATATACAATCCTCCAGTTCGGCTATTGTCAATTGTACTGGCAGTAATAGAGAGCATATATCTGTGTGCGCGTGTGTGTGTGTGTGTGTGTGTGTGTGTGTGTGTGAGAGAGAGAGAGAGAGAGAGAGAGAGAGAGAGAGAGAGAGAGAGAGAGAGAGAGAGAAAGAGAGCGAGCTAGAGAAAGATACCGAGCGCATTTAATCACTGGATGAATCACGACTAACCAACGTAATCAATTGTGTCTGTCTTCATTCTTCGACGACTACATTTGCTTTCTGGTTGGCTGTTCTAATTTCATGGTTTGGCAAACACAAGCAACTCATTACCCACCGTCTGTAATCCTTGTGGACACATTTCTATGTCGTTTGTTGTTATTTAGTTTGACTAATAATAAATGGTGCATGTGTCTTAAATGGCAGCTTAGAATTGGCTGTCTATTGAATGGATAAAAAAAACAAAAACATGGAACGATAAAAGATGGCATCTATGAACGGGAAAAAAAAGATAGCGTGTCGGAAATAAAATCGACGCCATTTATTGCGTAATCTATCTATCTATTCCTTTCACTGTCTCTCTCTCCATATATATATATATATATATATATATATATATATGTGTGTGTGTGTGTGTGTGTGTGTGTGTGTGTTAAAATACAGTTTTAAATTATGAGACACACACACATGTATATATATATATATATATATATATATATATATATATATATATATGTGGTAAAAATGCTGGAATTGGATACAGAGATATAAAAATGCGCACATATCAATAACGAGCGGTGACACTCTGTTTCGTGCGTGAATAGAAACTTCATCCTCCAAACCAATAGAAAAGACACTTGAAGCAAGATGAATGCGGTTCTACATAAAGATGTTGAGATGGACCGAACATGGACGCAACGACAAAGTTTTAGAGAAAGTTTTAAGTGATTGGAAAGGAGAAGGAAGCAAGGATCGAGGTGTGAATGTTGAAGTAAACCGGCATTGACATCCTAACGACCAAACTCCTGGCCAATAACGGCGAAATTCTCAGACCTACCTTTTATAGGAAGGCTTTGATAACTGAGAGGATTCCCTGAATCAAGATTCCGTAGCTAGCAACACACACGAATATATATATATATATATATATATATATATATGTAGAGAGAGAGAGAGAGAGAGAGAGAGAGAGAATTTAGTGTCAATATATATATATATATATATATATATATATAGAGAGAGAGAGAGAATTTAGTCAATATATATATATATATATATATATATATATATATATATATATATATATATATATATATTTATATATATAAAAATATTTAATAAATAAATTCCCAAGAGGATAGAAGCCAGGTAGAACTCAATGTCCAGGACAGAGTAAGAATATAATATAAAAGGCTCAAACACTATTGATAATGTTAGTGGTCAATTGTAATTAGTGTAATAAATTATAACCATGGAAAATTAGGGCGTTATATATATATATATATATATATATATATATATATATATATATATATATATACACATATACAGACACACACACATATATATATATATATATATATATATATATATATATATATATATATATAAGATAACGAATTAAGAAACGTGTATCTATCTAATATGCTTCACTTTTATTTTTTTAAGCATTTTACGCGAGATTGCCACGAGTACGCAAGGGGTTACAGACAGTGTTTCCAAGAGTAAAGATGGTTGCTTGAGGAAAGTACATAGAGAATGACGGGAAACATGATCAAGACTTCAGAAGATGTCGATTGGCATTACATTTAGACATTTGAAGATTATATCTGTCAGGGAGGCAAGTAAGAGGTAAGGAGTTCCACTGTCGAGAAGTGCGAAAGAGAGTTTGGGCGAAAACAGACAAAAGCTAGAAACTTTGGTAGTTTCAACTTTGAAAGCTTAATAATAACGTTATTTCCAACTACAAACACGCCCAAAACAATAAATTACATCAACTTCTTACTCTGAAGCCATTCGTAATGAATATCACTTATATCTATCTGATCGAAAGATCAAGTGCTTAAATAGTTGAAGATGAAGACAGAAATCTTCCTACTAAACAGAAAATATACACAATGACGAATGTACATTTCCGTCCGTTGCCATCTAAGACACACAAGAATCTTGCAAATTTACATACATCTAGAATTATCGACGGTTTTAACACACGTAATAATTGTAAGTGTTGTGGTAGGATCCACCTAATTTCCATAGTGGAGTACTGACCATATAAATATGGTTGGTACCGGGAAGACGAGGGGAGGAATCAAGAGATTCAATCCAGAGACTCTGCCCGACTGCGACTAAGTAAACACATTCTCCAGGAACGGTCTTCCCAAGAATATACAAAAGACTATATGTAAATATTGTGTACCTTTCTTGTTTCAATACATTTTGTTCTAAGTACATTTTGTGTTGTATTATTATTCCATGCATTAGTCAAGTTTCAACAGTAAGACCAAAGAGAACTTAAACAAAACTGAAAACACCGAACTTTCTGTCGTTTTCTCTCAATTTCTCACGAAGCTTAAATAAAATGAAGTATACATACATTTTATTAATACGTTTTTATGGATACATTTATTTCAGTAAATATTCTGTTCTTTAAGTAGTATTAATTATATTTACCGGTCTGAATGATCGAGAAATCTTGTAAAAAAACTAAGTGTTCTCAGACAGGAATCGAGACTGCATCCTTTACATTAATCCTGATCTGCTATGAGCGTTCAGCCACAGAGAACTTCCGGTTAGTAAAGCTCCAATTACTGCTTTTAAACAAACATCTTCGTCGATTTTTCTCGATCGATCATATCTCCTCTGAAAGTGTAGACTAACGTAAACAATGACAATCTCTGTATATAAAACACACACACACACACACACATATATATATATGTGTGTGTGTGTTATATATATATATATATATATATATATATATATATATATATATTGTGCATTTAAGGAGCAATTCTACCTTTTCATGTTTCATTGAAGAGAGCAGATTAAGCTTTTAAGCTTCGACCAAGTGTTTCCTTTCCTAGACACAGAGTATGTAGAAACTCTCCAAATGTTCTGTAATTCAGGTAATACCTTTCGGGTAGACTTTTAGCTATTATCAAGGATGATTGTTTTTTGTTTTTGTTTTGTTTTTGATTTTGCTTTTGTTTTTTAACTAGGTCTATGGGTTGTACGTACGTTTCTAGTGTTATAAGGATGTTTTATTTTCCGAACATCAATCCAAGTACCTTGTCTTTCGTCTTTTCTCTCTCTCTCTCTCTCTCTATATATATATATATATATATATATATATATATATATATATATATATATATATATATATATATATAATATGTGGTGCAGTTCAATATAAATTGTATGAATCATTCATACAAAAAACAGATTAGTGAAGTTAATGATATAAATGACGAGAATACATCCACGCAAACAAATTTATTAAAATTACATTTACCCACGAATTTCTAGATGAATGTTATGATCCCTATTTTTAATAAATTCAACTGGTGTAAGTTCGTTTTTTGCTAGTACTTTCATCTGTTCATACAGACATCATCAGGTATGGAAATTGATTTGTTTTTTTTTTTAATGCATCCAAGTAATAACGGGACACGAAAGATTAGACGTGAGTCGAAATATGTTTTTTAGAAATGTGTTATTGTTAACTGTAAGAATTCTGGAGCGCGGAAGTATTTAAAAAAAAACAAATCAATTTCCATGATTATGATTGAAATAATTTTCGGGGCTATTGGGTGGAAATAATTGTGGATTTGGAAGCAGTATTTTTGAAGATGGTTACTGGGAGTATTATTTGTTAATTTTTAAAATTTATTATTGATTATTAGAAACACTAACTGCGATGATCGCACGTGAATCTGTGTTTCAACGTGATGGGGCCATAAGCCACCAAAAAGAGGCTGAGATATGTTCATATGTCAAATGAATATGGTGGACAGAGAAATTTGTAATATGGAAGAAAAAAAACAAATTACTTTATGAATAATAATAATAAATATAATAAAATAGAAACGACTTCACATGAGCGTCACTTGAGAGGAGTGAGATTTCCGGTAGATTACTAAATTATTGGTAAAGATGTTGAAAACATAGCGAACAACGCAATGTTAAAGATAGATGTTCAGAAAATGACGGATGTACTTAATAAGTTTGTACCAATAATCTCTGAATCCTTTGGGTTCATTCCAAAGAATCTCTAGAATCATATTAATAGCATCCCTATTACACCCAACATAAACAATGTTGCAAATAACAACTATTAAATACTTTGCAAAAAATAAAATTGGTGTATGACGACTGATCGCATCATATATATATATATATATATAGACACTGGGGGGAAATAAATATTCGTACACTTGAAAATGTATTTTTATAAATGTAAAAGCCTTAAATAAAACAAATCTCGGCACATTTTATGTATAAAGACACATACTATTAAAAAATAATAATAAACTTAATTAATTCTTATTCTAACAGAAATTGAAGCATTTTTAAATTCAAACTGGTGAAAAAAGTATTCGTACAAATCAATTATTAGAATAAAATAATCAATTAATTATGAAAAAACGTATATACTAGAATGTTCCAATAATGTTATCAGTAATTATAGTTAACGCTATTAGCCGGTATCAGAAGGTTCTAATAATGCCTAAAGGTAAAGAATTGACTATTTCACAAAAACAACACATTTTGCCTCTTTGGAAAGATGGGAACAGTTACAGAACGATTTCTAACAACCTGAATATTCCTTTTACTACAATTGTTTCGTTCATTGCAAGGTTTAAAACTCGTAACAGCATCGAAAACCAAAGACGAACAGGTGCTCCGAGGAAGATTTCTCTAAGATCAGCAAGGATATTAGGACGCCAGATCCAACAAAATCCACAGGTTACCCGAGACTAGCTGCAGGAACATCTGCGTGTATTAGGGATTAAAGTAACCAAGCGTACAATAAGTAATGAACTACACAAAAACAGTCTGAAATCACGCATCCCAAGGAAGACTCCACTCCTCTTGAAACGACACAGAGATGCTAGGCTAAAATTCGTTAGAGAGCATAAGGATAAAGAATATTCGTTTTGAGTAGAGAGTGCTATGGACAGATGAAACTAAAATAGAGTTGTTTGGTCATAATTAGCGAAATCATGTGTGGAGGAAGGACGGTGAATCCTACTTACCAAAGAACACGTTGCCAACTGTAAAGTTTGGTGGTGGCAGTATCATGATCTGGGGCTGTTTTTCGGCAAAACGTCTTGGCAGAATATAAATAGTAGATGGCAAGATGAATGCCGAAAGATACCAGAAAATCCTGCAAGACAAATTAATGTGTTCTGTTGCGAGACTTCGGCTACCTCCTGATTGGTTTTTCCAACTGGATAATGAGCCTAAGCATACCGCTAGATCTGCAAGGAAATGGTTAGCTGAAAGTAACGTTGATGGCTTGCAATGGCCAAGTCAGTCCCCAGACTTGAACCCAATCGAGAATTTATGGCGATATTTGAAAATTCAAATTGGGAAAATAGCACCAAAAAATATCAAGATATTAGAAGACAATATTCTAAGAAGAATGGGACAAAATACCACTCCATCAATCATTAGTTAAGACGTACAGGAATAGACTGGTAGCTGTTGAACTCAATAAAGGATATTCCACAAAGTATTAAATTAAGTTAATATGCTTTTTTCGTTTTGTACGAATAGTTTTTCATCATTTAAAATGAAAAAAAAATGCATTAATTTCTGTTAGAATAAGAATTAATTAAGTTTATTACTATTTTTTTAATAAAATGTATCTTTACACATAAAATGTATCAATTTGTTTTAGTTAAGGCTTTTTCATTTATAAAAATACAATTTTTCCTGTGTACGAATATTTATTTCCCCATATATATATATATATATATATATATATATATATATATATATATATATATATATATATATATATTGAACAACAAAAATATTAAAAATTAAAATCTTCAGACACAGTGGGTTGTAGATTAATATTCTTTTTTTTTTTTTTTTATTATTATTTCATTTAGATTCCTCGACTAGTTTCGGCCAAAATGGCCATCATCATCCCTTTTCAAATATCTACAGTTAATTCTATGAAAGGATTAGGTATATTTATGAAACTATTATATCTCCTGTGTATACATTACCTACTGTTAAATAATGTTTTAGCAGACCTTTATTTTTAGAGGAAATGTGTCTCGGCTTCAACCTTCGGAGGTTGACAGCTGCTGACCGATGTGAGCCCTATGAAGGAAATCGATTTTGATTGGCTGAGCTAGCGTGGGATTGAGATAGAAATATTTCGGCGAGTTGTTTCTTACTCGTCAAGCGATGTAAACGTGTTTTCTTTCGTGTCCAAAACGGGTCCACAGTGAGGAGTGGGCGACCCCAACTGGATAGTTAGATAAAGTACATGTAGACATGACTAATAAAAATAGATGTTAACATTCTCTTTGTTTGGAGTCTTTAATTGATGAACCAAAAGCATTAGCGATCGCCGGCCGAGCTGTCACCATACACTGCTGCCGGCAGCCAGCACTAGTCTACAATCTAGAAACGATTTCACTAAATAATAGTTCTGGAAGATTATATTTTCCGTGTTTATTCCGTAGCTTTTCTGTGCCATAGTCTAAATGTTTGTGGCCTTGGATAAAATGAATACAGATATGAGTAATAGTTATTGATGAGGTCACGCCAGTACACTGCTTGAATGAATGAAGCAGACTGATTGAGGCATACAAAGGCGTGTGCGATCGGCTAGCAATGCCATATAAACCAGACTTCAACATTGTATACAAGAAGTTTTATCTGTCTATTCCTCATTCCTTGTTTATTTATATATATATATATATATATATATATATATATATATATATATATATATAATCCTTGATATTTCAACCTAATTTCAGAATGTATCAATTTGTGTGTTCTTCCTCGGATCAATGGGCCTTTCTCCGATAAAAACATTGACGAAAGACTACACAGACGTTTAAACGCACTCACAGATAGACATATCCTTGTTTGTCCGTGTGTATGTATATATATATATATATATATATATATATATATATATATATAAGCAATTTCATTGAAAACAACTGACAAGGTGTGGTGTTTGAGTTTTTTTTATACAATTAGTATAATTTCAAATTGTTTATAGTTATTTTGCAAAAAATCAAATGCATAGTGTTATACACACACACACACACACACACACACACACACACACATATATATATATATATATATATATATATATATATATATATATATATCATCCCGATGATGGCCATTTTGGCCGAAACTAGTTGAGGAATCTAAATGAAATAATAAAAAAAAAAACGAAAGAATATTAATCTACAACCCAGTGTGTCTGAAGATTTTATTTTTTTAATATTTTTTGTTGTTCAAAATATAAAGTGGCGCCACCGACACTTGAGTTTGAACATAGATCGCCAGTTAGCAAACACAGGCGATTCCATTACTGAATTAAGTGGATCACGTGACCATAGAGGAAACGCATATATATAGGAAGTCGCGTGACGCCTACATTGCTCGCCATTCCAGTCTATCCTCCTTCCCCAACCCCCTTTTAGGCCTTGTGCCACATTTTGTACAAACGTACAAATAAATAATTATTCCAGTTTATCCTCTGTTACTATTCGGATCGCATTCCTGTTCTATCCTCTATGACTATACGGGGCGCTATTCTCTACTCTATTCGCTATAATATTTATCTATTTGGATCACTATATGGATTACTATTTGAGTAAATATTATCGAGCAAGTACTACTAGTGCGAGTGTAATTCGAAGGCGTCTGATACCAGTTTTGTTCAACGTTGTTACTATAGTTGTATTTGCGATTACAAAGTCTTTACTACTACGAGCATTACGAAAGTGACAACGAATATTCGTTGACATTACAAAAGTCTCAAACGATTATTCGTTGAGTCACAAAACATAGTAACTATAAGGAAAACGAATCTTCACAGGAAAACATCATAAAGACATACACAACTCCTCTAGAGAAAAATAAGAAAATTAAATTGTTAAAAATTTGAAACGGCTAGACTCAGCATCAATATATTAATTAAGCTCCAAGATCAGAGAACCAATATTATTTATCAATTCACATGTCCCTTACGTAACTGTGTTCCTGACAAATCCAAATTTGTAAATAATTATATTGGATATCGTACATGCCGAACAAGAACTCTATCCATAGAATATTTATTGATATAAATAATAAATAATCTAACAACATCATCGACATTTACAAAAAGGATAAAAATAATGGAAGTATTATTAACAAAAAAAGAAAAAAAAAGCCTACACTCAGTATTATCAACTGTAAATATGGTCACAATGTGCTGACCGTGTTTAAAAAAAAAACATTCCTATAACACTGGATATATACATAAAACAATGTATATATTAAGTTAAAAGTAAGATAAAATTCATTCTTGATAATGTCTAAAATTACTGCCGAAAGCGCTTGGAAAATTTTCGGACAATTTGTATAAAATGTATACCATCATCAAAAAAATAATTATACGAACACATGAAAAATTACAATACAAACTCAAACAAGACTTGGCGGTCGCTTCCAAAGAAACTTGCATAAAATAGGTTTTGCGCCTCAAATACACATTATATATATATATATATATATATATATATATATATATATATATATATATATATATATATATATAGACAATATTAGTGGAAAATATACATACATATGCAAAATATATAAATACCCATACATGTATATTTTTAGAAAAATAATTCCAAGAGGAAGAATCCAGGTAGAACTCAATGTCTAGGACAGAGTAAGGATATAATAAAAAGGCTTAAACACTAATATTCCATGGTCAGCAAATATATGTAAGCAAATATATGGATATAGATCCAACAGTATGAAGAAAAATATACTGAAAAAGCAAACAAAAATCCTAATATGCGATTATGCTGTTTTAATGTTTAATGTCAACTTCGGACGTTTCGGTCTAATAGACCATCTTCAGGACATATCCATAAAACATAATTAACATAGACCATATACAATTCAACATGAAAAAGACGATGGACATAAAAACAATACCAATCCAAACAGATAACTGAAATCTTTGTTTTATGAATATGTCCTGAAGATGGTCTATTAGACCGAAACGTCCGACGTTGACATTAAAATTAAAACAGCATAATCGAATATTAGATTTTTGTTTGTTTTTCAGTATATTTTTCTTCATATATATATATATAAATATATATATATATATATATATATATATATATATATATATATATATATATATATATATATATATATGAACATTGAAGTCAACACTCAGATGCTCTTCTATGTTCACTTTTATATTTATATCTACATTCGCTCTATCTCAAATATTAAACTTATCTTAAAACTATCTTTCATATATATATATATATATATATATATATATATATATATATATATATATATATATATATATATACGTTGAAACCTCGTTTTCGAACACTCACCGACGTTAAGCAACATCGAGCCAGCTCAGTATCTCGATGATTGAGCGCTTGGGAATGCCACTAGTTGTAAGCTTGAATGTGCAGACGGTGTAAAGAATAACGGCTTGAACCGGAAAACTATTTCACAGGGGCATTTTGTCCGGATAAAATAAAAAAAAAAGTACAATTTCAGTTGAAATTCGAACTAGGTTATCCTGTTACCCTTTGGCAACTGTTACGCCCATTTTTAGAGCGACCCATACCGACATGCAAGCCCGTTGAAATCCGTATTCCGAATACAGAATATTCTAACAAGTTCGTTATAATTAATGTCCCTAAAAGAAGTAAATTATAAGAACAATCAAAAATTAAATAAATGACTTTACTTGTCAGTCGTTTTAATGAAACTTGTATATATATATATATATATATATATATATATATATATATATATATATATATATATATATATATATATATATATATATTATTAATTGTAAAATATTCCTTAGTCATTGTCGACGCGTTTCACCAATCTAAATTTATCAAGGTAAGTTTAAAAGTGAAATGTTTTGGAGTTACATCAAATTCAAAATATTTCGCTTTTAAACTTGCCTTGATGTGTGGCAATGACTAAGACATATTTTACAGTTGTCTTTTTATCCAATTTTTCTTATCTTCAGAATAATTCTGAGAAATTTAAACATATATATATATATATATATATATATATATATGGATATATGTGTGTGTGTGTATTTGCATGTGTATACATATGTCAGTGTGTGTGCATATATATATATATATATATATATATATATATATATATATATATATATATATATATATATATATATATGTTTGCAGCACGCATAAACTGTTCTGTACTGTCTCGGGCAAATAACGCCTTTACAAATTTATCTTCATACATTCATCTCTGCTCTTTTATACGCATGTGATTTAACTAGTTAGATATATATATATATATATATATATATATATATATATATATATTCAAAGACTCATATATATAAACGCCATGTTGAGTGGTCAAATAAAATTCAGTGAAACGAGCAATCTTTTTGTACCAAACCAAGTTGAAAACGGAAATTAATGGAGAAAACGTGGAAAAAAATTCCGCAAACAAAAGTACACTAAATTTACTTTCTCGTCTGATATAACGATGAGCAAACTAGTCAACTATAAAATCTTGCCTTGTGGCGTTCATACGGTCAAAGATGGCGGACGTTTCTATTCTTTTAACCTCAGAACGAAATGAAAAGAAATCATGTTAGTCTACCAATTTATATAGAGTTTCTGGCACGTTGCATTTTTCCATCTCCACAGACGAATTAGTCAAACACAGTGTTGCAGAATAGAAAATGTTTATTTATTTATTTTTATTTTATTTTCTTCTGCGTTGGTTGCCAACACTATACATTATTTCATTAGACCAGGAATACGGCGCGTAAAATGGATTGATTCCGGCGAACTTAATTTGATGTTTACTTGGAATATAGAGGTCTCTGTGCTAGGCTTGTCTTCGACGTTTATTAACGGCGAGCAAATATAAAGTAACAGGTCAGTTTGTTAACGTCCTTGCATTGCACACAGGCGTGATGTTTTCTTGTTTGGTAAATGCAGTGGTCTCATTATTGCATTGCAGGTCGCCTGTTTCCAGGTCGCTCTGGGAAAGCGTTGTTGTACTAAAATTGGTTTCGAATATTATGAAGGTAAAACATTCGTATATAGTATGCACTAATGTATATGACTCACAAATAAATTTTGACAAACAAAATTACTAAAAAAAAAATCTATCGTATCTAACAGACATTTTAAAAATTTTTAAAAATATTATATATTCAATCCAATATTAAAATTTGTTCAAATTTTTATCGGTTTCGTAGAGACTAAAAAAATTGTATTACACTTCACACCATCGACTTCTTAATACATTTTATTTCGGTCTAGGAAAGTAGTATTGTAATAACATCAGTTTGGTTTAACGAATATAAAAATTGTAACATTTTCCACCCGTGTCTAATAAGTGACCCTAAATCAGGATCAATAAATTCCCGAAAGAAAATCTTTCGGATCTAATACGAACCGACATGATAGTATTTCTAAATCTAACTTAAATTTAACGTTTCTTCAAATATTTACCGAATTTGTATCGACTGAAAAATGAATTTATTGAATTCCCATTGTTCTGTAACTGTTTCTTTTTGGAAAAGCACGGACGAATTTATACAAAAATGGAGAAAGAGCCAACCGGGATTTTAATATGTACGTGGCTAATGGAATCCAGAGAGATTATCCTAGATATTATCAGGGTAAATTCTTAAAAAAAAAAAACTGCTGAATTATGGACATTCTTGACATCAGTGAAGACAATCTTCGTTTTGAAAGAAATGATTCCGGAGATGAAGTCGACACCGAAGATGGCGAACATACCTATGATGACGTCTACATTTGACAGGGATAACAGTGAAGTAGAATAAAATTAGCTTTTATACGCAAGCGTATATTTTGGCAACTGATTTAAATTCTTTGACCCATATTAGATTGGATCATAGAAGATAATTTAACTTAACGTATTCTCTGTATAATCCGCACTCATAATATTGGAATTTAATAATCACGATTGCAAAAAAGTCTTTTATATATGTATAATAAGAGTAAGCCATAACTTCTTCATAAAAAAAAAGAAGTCTAAATGTTTTAATCCTATAAATCAATGTGAAATAGCTATACTTGTAAAGTATTGGCTACACTCTCAGATATTTAATAATGCCCTGGCTTTAATCTCTTATGAGTATGCAACACGCATACTATTTTGCCAGATTAATCTCAGCTTTGTGAATATTATAAACACTGTGATAAGTAATATTTGTACAAGTGATATTAGTCAATGTTTGTGTACATTAGACTGATCTCACAGCAGCATACGAACACATCAAATGAGACTTCCTCTTGTACTTAAAAACCTATAGTTTAATGTCTAGAGCTGACAGAGTAATCTGTCTATATTTCTGAGATGAGGCATTATGTACACTATTTACATTATTCGAGCTATTTCCCTTATCTTTATTGCCATATTATTTACAACGTTTCTGCCGTTGCAATTTTTGTTGCTATTATCGCTTTTCTCTGGTACTCGTTTTACTAGTTCCCATACTGTATTCATTTCTATGCTTGGTCGGCTCAGGAGATTTTTGTGGCCTAACATATGTGCTGATTCCTTAAGTTAACAAGAAAAATCGCAATCTGAGCACCTATAAAAAATGTTGCTGAAGACATTAGGTTTATAATACACAGAAATTCTTACACAGATGTATTAAAGCACACATGACACAGTGGATAAAGGCCTTAGTTAGATTCCAAAGAGTGTGAGTTCAGTATCTGGTTAAGGCGGTGGAGAAATTGGAAAGGGAATTAAGCAGGAAATAATTCATAACTGACATCCATTAAACATGGCACGTGAAACTAGAACCAGCGAGCGAAATAAAGGGTTCATTTCGACATTCCAATCACCGTAGGCTGGAGCGTACAACGGCCGAAACGTTGTAATAAATATGGCGACAAAGATGAGGACAATAGTCCGAATAATGTAACTAGTGTATTGACAGAGGAACTATATAAGTTACCAAGTTCATTCATCTCTGAAGACTCAATAAAGAAACATTTCAAACCTTATCAGGAATACGAAACAGAAGTGAGAGTCAGTTATTATTCTATTCCTAGACTATGTTTTGCGCATTTACAAATATAGATATGAAGAGAAGATGGCTGTTCATTTAAGTATATCATAGCATATCCCAAACGAATCTACTCATAGAAAACATAATTCCTTATTCCCGTCTCGATGCCGATAATATTTGAATTCATGGTTAGGACAAGAATGAATTTGAACAAATAAACATCTTTCAAGTCTTCCGTGAGATAAGGCTCAATCTTACCAAACTATGATCGGATATTAGAATTAAAGCAGTTATGGTGTTCACTCCAAGAGCTAAATATATATATTCTTGAACTGTAGACAGAAAGGAAAGCGAGAGAGAAGAGTAAGAAAAAATAGAATAGAAAGATGGATATCACTCAATGTTGTAAATTGTTAGTAAGTTTTTAATCATATCTATAACAATATGGCATCTACGACATAAATAAAATATCGGAACTTTGTCAGAATATTAGCGACCATTCCACGCGGAGCGATCAGCTCACGAGGCCGGGATATGGAAGTGAGAACTATTTTCAATTTGAAACATCCAAAGCGTAATTTTTAGTTCAAGCCCTGATAAAAAATTTCCCTAATAGTTCCATTTAGGTGTAAATCTACATGCTTAATTCGAAAATAACAAAGAAATTTTGATAAAATCTACTGCTTTGGAGTTATTGACAATAAACGTCCGGACTCATTCGCGTCGCGGTGGGTGAAGTTGAAATTAATTCTGCACCCCGGGATATTGTAGTCGACAATCGAGTGATTCGACTTCGTATGAATCGGCTAAAGATTTTTTCGTGCGTTTAAAAATTACTTTGAAATCCCTCTTGTTCGTCAACTCACTTTCCTTATTCGCACCCCTTCTTTATTTCGCAATTATTTTTCTCTCTCTCTCTCTCTCTCTCTCTCTCTCTCTCTCTCTCACTCACTCACTCTATTAATAGTTTGTGTAATACCTGATGTAAACTCTCTTTCGGTTACTTCTACCCAGTGTCATCACCTGTGATACTTAATTAAGCTCTTACGGCTTGTAGCACAATCAGAGAAGCAATCCTGTGGTGACGAGACTCTTGTTTCTACTTAACTTCGCCACAAGACCTCGTTTATGGAGCTCTCATTAAAATGATCTCAGTTTGTTCTTACCTCACCTCACGAAATAATAACATTATGGCAGTGTTTAATCTGGTAACTAGCTCAAAACGTAATGGCTTCGTGAGTGACTAATGTATAGGTGTTTCCTAAGGTTATCAATATCCGATTTAAGACCACATATCTGAATTATCCCCTGGCATCATACCCGCTAGAGTGTTGCACCCAATGGGCAATATAAGTCAAGAGAGACATGGATTGAACTAATGACATAATTGCAGTATATATTTCTGTATATCAGCAAAAATTTCTGGGTATGACGATAAACTACATCGGCACTAAGACATCTTATCGGGTGATTGGAACTACCTCTTAGTTGCTGTTGCTCGTATATCTACGCTGGCCCGGGGTGCTATCACCTGTTAGGGTCTTAGCTATGGGCAAATAGTAACCACACCAATAAAACAAAACACTATGAAAGTATAAAATACATGTTTAAAGTAAAAAATCTTATCACTTATTGCAAACAATACATGTTTATAGTCAAATTACTAACGATATAATTCATCTATATCTCAAGGGATTAAAAATTCATTTAGTTGAAGCCATAAAATTATCTTCAAAATATTTACATTTCAGCATTAAATACCCATAGAGGTGTTGATATGCCGTTAAAAAATCAAACAAATCAAACTATATAAATTAAATGGGATTTGACTATATTTCTGAGATTAGATTTTGTAATTATTTACACTATTTTTCATCATTGTTACCATATGCATGTCGTTTCAGCTGTTGTACGCTCAGCCTTCTTCAAGTGTTTGGAATTTCGAACCGTGGTAGATAGTTCCACACGCGATGTCTCTTCCGAATATGTCAGTGTCAGTTATCTCCCTTTAACTCAGCTACCAATTTTTTATTCACCTCTGCTGTAGCCAGTTATTGAACTCACAACTCTTTGGGTTAGGACACTAGATTACTTCAGTCTACGCTTTTATCCAATGGGTCGTGTATCCTTGAGCTAAAAATAATGAGAATAACAGTCCGAAAGTTATAACATGGCACGTGGAATTAGAACAGTCTACCCCAGTGAGCTAAATAAAGGATTCGGTTCGACATTCCAACCACCTGAAGAAGGCCGGAGCGTACAACGGCCGAAACGTTGTGATAGATATGGCGAAAAAGATGAGGACAATAGTCAGAATAATGTAAAACAAATAGCACATGCAAATCGAAGAAATAATGTTAACATAATCAAGACGTTGACACGACTTCAAATAAACAGGAAGTAACCCTTCATCAATACTCGACAAAAAGCGATAACAGTTACTGGACTTGTTTTCATAGAAATATCTTATATATTTTAACCACGAGTAGAAATGACTGCTTTGTTAATGATTATCAGATGTTTCCTTACAAGGAAACGTCTGATATTACAATTACTATTTTCACACTAGAATCAAACCACCTCTATGCAGATTGACAATGTATTCAGTAAATACATGAAAACAGAAGGAGGCTGAAGGTGATATCATATGGCAATCCCTTCTTGCTATAATTTGTCAGACTCTAAAGCGAGACTATCCCGAGAAAACTAGCAGTCCTAACATGATCTAATAATGGCGGAAACATGCTTAGTAGCATAATAAATGCAATAATACATTGTTTATAGTAGACACATATAGGAAATTGTAGGAAATCTCAGGGAAGATAATAAAAGAAAGTGAAAAAAGACAAAACATCAAATGCAGGAAGATAATGTATGGTTGTCATCCAGATTAATTGTTTGATTGGTTTGTTTAACTGTATATCAACTCCTTGTAGGTCATTTTATGCAGGAATTTAGTTTTCTAACGAGTTTTGGATTAATAAAAATATGATATATGTTATTCTGCTTTCACAATTGAATACATGGTAGATGATACTCAGCTTTCGTTCATATACATATTTGTATAGACATAATTACAACAGATGGTTATATTCAATATGTTGGAATTGTTTTTTTTTTTATTATATTTTGGAATACAGTATAATATGGATTGTCATGAAAGATTTATTACATGTTTGATATTTCTGTTGTCTACGGGTTATTTGATACTGAAATCTAAATATTTTGAGCATAATTGTATACTTTCAGTGTAAATGTATTTTTTTAAATATATATTTTGTAGATCATAAAATGTATTGTTAGGAATTTTCGATAAAGATAGATTTTTTTTATTGTTGCTTGATTGTTATTTTGCTATGAAATATATTGTTGATCATTTTATTATAAAAGTGTACTGTTTATTTTTGTTTGCGTGTTCCCTATTTGTCTATAGCTGGGACCTTAACAGGTGCTACCACCCCAGTTCCGGGTGGACCAGGGAACAATAGCAAGTAAGAGCTGGTTCAACGCTGCTCAAAACCTCCATTCTGCCGATCAGAGTCCTTACTGCCGATCAGAGTCCTTACTGCCGAATGTAGTTTAACGTCATACCCAAGTCGATGTCCTCCAGAGATGCAAACAATGATTTGGCGATATCAAAGTTTGTAGGTTCAGTGTAATAGAGAATAATGCCTTCGAAATGTTAAACACATTATTAAGAATAAGGAAATTTCCTTTTGAAACAAAGAAAAGATTACTGGATTTTATTTAATATCTGCCGTCATATATATGACAGTGAATTCTGGATAACCTCTTGGGGGATCAAGATTAGTCTTGAGGCAACAGAAATATGATTCTTCAGATGAATGCTCAGAATATCATGGACTGGATTTGTGAATAACAATGAAGTTTTCTGGAAAATGGAAACGAAATGACGCTTATAGTTAAAACTCTTTTTAATTTCTAAGAAATGTAATCAAGAAAAGAGGCTTGGAGAATGTGATACTCTAAAAGATATGTTGAAGCCAAGGATTGGATTATTTTGTTTTACAGCATATCAACCTCAATGTTTTATTTAATGGCGATGAGATTTTTGCAATAGATTCGTATGAATAGAATATGTATATTTTGTCAGAAGTCATTTTGTAGATCAAGTTTCATTGACTTACATTTGTAAAGAGGTTTTTTATCGAAAGTCAAATGTATTGCTGGTAATATGTTGTTTAAAAAATGTATTATTGGTATTTTCCCACCAAAATCTATTTTTATACTTTGATACAGTTTTGTCTTCAGTTTTGGGGTTAACTATTTGTCCATAGCCTGGCTCCTGTTCTGTACGATCTAGACGCTGTAATAACATACATATAAACATACGCACTGAACTAACATGATACAACCTCTGCTGTGCTCCGAAAATTTACCACAGATTTAAAAGGAACAATAATATTTCATCAGACAATATGAGTTAACCGGGTTCGTCATTCTGAACCTGCGTGGCTGGCTTTCACCGACAACAAAAGAGAGAATAACAGATGGAGTACACGGGAGACTACTTTCGGACCACATTGCAATAATGGCCGACAATATTCATTACTGATGATTGCAGAATTATTCTATACAAACACGATAGTCATCAATGGGTATGGCGACATAAGTCAAGGTCACGCCACGGTTTGTTTAGCATTCACTGTCTTACAAATTATAAGATATTACATCGCGATTCAGCCTTTATCTCTGTTTCTAAGGATATTTTTCCAATTTCTTAATATTTTGCTTAGTTTTCTGGAATAAATCTTGAAATATTACTAGTCTTCGGAGATTTTGTCACATTCTTGGCGAATCTTGCTACACTAACCTGATAGTTAAATGTTTATACCTGTAGTTATTTAATGTCAACATGACTTAACTCAAATCTTTTCTGGCGACACGTCATTTTGATTATCAATTCCAAATAATGCCGCCATGTTCTAAAATCTATTTTTATTAATGATAGTTCAAATCATCGGCCAGTCTGTATCGTCAGCTTCTCTTAATAAGCACTGTTTTCGCAATTTCATAAAACGACGGAACGCAAGTGTTTTTATATATATATATATATATATATATATATATATATATATATATATACTTTTATTAGCATGCACACAAATACATCTTATTATTTTTTTAACCCCTATATATATATATATATATATATATATATATATATATATATATATATATATATATATATATTGTACATGTATATAAGTGCTTGTTCTGCAAGTTTTCTTCAAATTGTACATCTTATTCTGAGCGATAGCATTGATTCGCTGTAAGACGCGAAATGTCCATTTAAAATTCAAAGGGTCTGGGATAAGAATGCTCCGACACTACGAGTTGTTAATCAAAGACGTCGCATAAACACATCTGCCATATTCCCGTGTATGTATAGCAAATGAGATTTTCAGCAAAATGTCGACATATTTGACAGCATCGCATCTCCGGCCAAGATAGCGTCCGCATTGCCCTTTGTCCACTATCGCTGGCAGAGTCCTCATCACACCGAGAAGTCTGTCATATCAGCACCAACCATGCATCGATGCTTATCAAAGACGGTCGTGCTTGAGGACGAGGAATGGGTCAGGGTGCAGATGTGATGATAGGTCGGTTTATGACATTCTGCTGCGCGTTCAAGACAGGAAGTGACATCAGTTCGATATTCTATTGATGTCGTACCCTTTGGATATTCGCAAAATGCTGTAACGCAAAATTTGGTGTGTTTGGAAATAATCTGCCGGTTGATTTAGTACAACATTCCGTGATGAGAAGGAGAAAAATTTCGAGAGAGATGGACAGAGGGAAAAGCAAAAGCAGGGAGGAAGCAAAAGAAGGGGAAAAGGCGTCAAAGGAAAAGAAGTAAAAAAAAAGAAGCAGTAATAAACAAAGTGTAAATAGCAATATTTATACGTTATAAGATTTGAATTAACTGAAGAACTCACTGGATCTTTGTGTATGACGTAGTAGAAAATACGTATTCGAAAAGATTCGTGTAATACGTCACTTGAAAATTTCGTACTTCACTTGTAATATCAGACAATGGATAAAACTGAACGTGTTCATTGAATCAACCTCATGAGAATAACGCTTTAACAGATTTAGAGAAGAAAGATAATGTATTAATCTTATTGTCAAATTTTAGAGAAAAAAGAGAGATCGTATTGGTCGATACAGTAATCGCAACAACAAATATAGTAGCACTTCTTTATGTCGTGTCCTTATAAGAAAATCGTGTCTTCTTGAAAAGTCCTTTTCTGTATTATTATTTGTAAAAAACCAATACTTTCTCGAGAATATAGCAGAGTGTTTTTCTCTTTGCAATCTTATCGGTTTTTTTAATAACCAAATACATTTTTATTTAGACTGGCCGCAGTGTAAGACCAGAGAGCGCTATTTACATTGTTTCTTAACTATTTCACCATGTAGTATCATATGCAAATGAGAATAACAACATAAATCGAGAACAGGGGGAGAAAACAGCAGCATTAGTCAGCGAACCCGTTTGCTAAATGTGTTACGACTGATACTACTCAGGGAGAAATACACAGCATAACAATGGCGTCTGCGATAGGATTCTTGAATGCACTGGAAGATCCCGAATACATAGAGACATGGATCAGAATTTTTGCGGCATTTGCAAGAGTAAAAAGAAAATGAACACATACAAAGACCGAAGGAGGAGAAAATGAGATTACGAATTTATGGGTGCGAAGCGGTGAATTTTCAACAATGTGTTACCCGAGCGAATTAGAAGAAACGGTATTTGAAGAAATTGTCAAAGTTATGAAAAAGAACATAAGACCGAAGAAAAGATTGGTCGTTGCTGAAAGAACCAAGTTTTTTGAGACGAGACAAGCACCGAATGCGTCTATTATACAGTTCTTACATAGATTAAAAGAACGTGCTAAATACTGTGAGTTTGAAAAGTTGGTAACTCGGGAAATTACCATAGAAGATTAATTAATTCTTCTCAGCATAATTGAAGGTTTTCAAGACCAGAACCACAAACGAAAAATATTCGAAATTTTACAACATAGTAACATGAGTTTGGAGGCTAGCGTCGAATTTTTACAACAGTTCGAGTTGATTAGAGAATTTAATCAACCAAAAGAAAGATTCGAGGCATACAGAACGAGAACTACCAAATATATAATTAAATGTAGACACTGCGGAGAAAATCACGTGAGAGAAAAGTAAAAATGTCCAGCGTTACGAAAAGTATGCTCAAATTGCAAAAAAAAAAGAAACCATTTTCAAAACGTATGCAAATACGAAAAGAAAATAGAAAGAGTACAAAAAGTACAAACCCACTTCGAAGAAGAAGTTGAAATATTTACAGTGAATACGCAAAAAAGAAAGAGAGAAGAAATAAGGATAAATCGCCAAATATTTAACATGCAAGTTGATACACGTAGTGAAGTCACGCTGATACCAAGGAATTTTGAAGCGATTTGATCGAACAACGATAAAATATAATGGATACATTTCAAGGCAATTCTAAAACGGATACCATTACAGTGTGATATGTCCCAGAAAGGGATCTATTTGAACGAAGTAGCTAAGTGGTTTTGGCTACTATAACCAACAATAGCAATAATCGACTGGTACGCGTCGTAGTCGCAGGTAAGAAGTGTAGATCAATGGTGTAGTCCAATCGGCGTCGTTATAGACTTAGCTCTCAGACTAAGGCTCTTGATTCTCCTACACGTCTTTCGATATTTATGACAGACACCAGTCAATCATATTCCGGTAAAGAGGAACACAGGTGTATGCATATTCCATTATATCACAGTGGTAGGATACGAAAAAGATCACGGATTACTAGGAATTGATGTGTTAAAAGTGGATACGGCAAGATTAATAAATTCCGTTGATGCACAACAAAATGAAATTGGAGAATTAAAAGGTTATAAAGCAAATATTCGACTAAAATGAAGTTGTCACCCAAAATATATAGAGTCGTGAAAATTTCCAATTCATATACTCCATTTGGTGGTGGCCCAGTTAAGCAAAATGATACAATAAGGCATAGGCATCACCAATAGTAGCGATAAAGAAACCTGAGGGAGATCTAAGGATTCATGGTGATTACAAGATAAGGGTAAATGCCTGGATTCTTTTTCGTTGCCAAATATCGAAAGTGCGAGCCAAGAGTTAGCGAAAATGGAACACTTTGCGAAAATTAATGTCAAGGCAGCATACAACCAAATAGAAATTGATGAAAAATCAAGGAATAGAGTACTCCAGATACTAGTCACTGAAAATGCACCTGAATATTGCGATGAGAATTTATGTGTGTGGTTGAAATAAATAGGATGTATCCCATACAAGACAACACCGTATCATCCACAATCTAATGGCATTGCGAAAAGAATGGTACAGATGGTGAAAATAGAGTTAAAAGCATTTTCACCACTTAATGAAAGCCTAGAAGCGTATTTACCGAAAATGCTTCTCAGTTATAGATCCATTCCAGGAAGACAGCTAGACCCTTAGACATTAATGGGCAGACAAATAAGAGCCCCCATAACTATATTCTTTTCACCGAAAAAAAAAGTATTGTATTGACAGAATAAAGAGGCTGCCCCAGAAGAAGCATATTTCCTGATACAAAAAAGATACAACACGTCTAGACTGGAAAAAAGGGACAAAATATAATAGCACATGCGGATGAATTCAGAAGCAGAAACGAATAACACAACACAAACCAGGGAATAAAGCCACTAAGACGCACAGGGTTGTTAGATGTTATGAGGTAAAAAAAAAAAAAAAAAAAAAAAAAAAAAAACACTCTTAAGGAGGGAAAACAATAAATGTATTACAATTGATACTTAACACATAGAAAGAGACTAAAAAAATGTCTTTCTTTCCCAGGGGTATTAGTTTGGTTTGTTTTATTTGGTTTGTTATGTTTTACGGCGTATCAACCTGATGGGTTATTTAATGCCGACAAGATTTTTTATTGCTAGCAATATTTTTTTTTACAAAGATATATTGCTGATAATTGTTTATATTCAAAAATGTATTGCTTGTAATTTTTTTTCCAAAAAGTATTGCTGGCAATATTTCATTTTTTCAAATAATGTATTACTGTTAATATTTGTTCAGTTAAAAATTCATTGCTCATTTTTTTCTTCATAAATTCATTGCTGGTGATATTTTTACAAAAATATATTGCTAGTATTAAATCTTATTTTACACTTTCATCGTGTTTTGACCACATTTGGGGGGGTTAACTATTGGCCCATATCAGTGACCCTAAAAGGTGCTATCACCCTGGGCCAGGCTGGACCTGGGAACACCAGCAAGTAAGAGGTAGTTCCCCGCCCCTCAAAACATCCTGATTAGAAGACTTGCTGTTTGATGTTGTTTATCGTCTTACCCAGGACGTGGATGTAGTTTATCGTCATACCCATAACGGTAGGGTAGTAGTGTAAAATGATGGTCACATGACCGAGTTATGGGTGCGTAGTTATGACGTTCGCTTTCCGTCCATGGAAACTAGGGTCAAATCAGAGAGATGAATTCTTGATTTCATCAGCCTGTGGGGATTAACTCAGCATGTGGCATTTTACGAAAGTGCCTGGAAAACATGTGTTGTGAATTAAATTCGGTAGACAGAAGTATTCAGAACCATCGATGGTTGTGATAGCACGAAGTCACATGCCATCGTGGTCGAGGGTTTGGGCGTACAGAACTTGTACAAACTGTTGATCATGCCAGATTATGCGTTCTCTCCTAGAAGCTGTAAGGTTCACTGTATTTATGGGTTCTGTGGGTATAGAACAAACACAAATGTGCATGAGCAGGGGTCTGCACCAAAGGATTTGCTTGCCGCTATACCATACTGGTTTGCATAGAAACGTAACCCTATGAATTTTAAAATCGTTTTTCCTAAATATAATTCAGAAGGCCAGGAACATATCGAAAAACCTTTATTAAACAACTGAAAGGTGAAGACAGTAGATTAAATAATTCATATACTTTGAACATCTTAATCTCTTCAAGTCAAGAGTCAATCGTTATATATCCTCCCTATCCTCACAATATTCACTTTCTTTTACTTCTTCATACATTCATATCACACACATTCTTTCAGTAACAATCTACCTTGGGTAGATCTTCATTTATGTATTGGCTGAAGTTTAGCACAATACACAGACACACACAGAGAGAGAGAGAGACAGAGACAGAGATAGATAGATAGATAGATAGATAGATAGATAGATAGATAGATAGATAGATAGTGGGGCACGGTGAAATAATGGATAGCGGCTCGGATTGAGAAATCGGAGAGTCGTGTTCGAATTCCAGTCGATTCCATTACATTCACTTGCGTGCCATGGGAAAGGTATGAATCCTCTTCTCCTCCCTGCTATGGGTAAATAGCTTTGAGTTCTATAGCTTTGGATGTCTAGAATGAGGACAACTCTGAATTCAAAACCTGCAGAAGATCGCTTGCTTTACCAGGTCTCTCAAAAATTGTGGTTAGTTCTGCATAAAACCGTCACCACTATAATCAAATCATATATCGGTTCCTAGGTACTAAATGCCTGACCCTCATACGTCGCAAAAAGTTCACCGATAGGCGGGGGTTAACAGCCCGCGATCGATCGATTATATATATATATATATATATATATATATATATATATATATATATATATATATATATATATATATATATATGGTCTTGTATATAACATAACTATATATATGGTCTTGTGTTTCTGCTATGTATTGAGAGAAACGTGATAAAAATACCAAGAATATCTTATGTCATTAGTCCTGACCTGGTATCTGAGATTCACCCTCATTTTAGCTTCCATATAAATATTTTCATGGTAATTGTTCTGATGAACTTTCATCTATTGTACCTAGACTTTGCAAATTTAAGCGCAGTACTATATTGGCGACAAATTCACATCATTTTACTCTTGACATGGATAGATCGTAATGGGTACTTTATACTCCCTTGGAAAGTTGCATGTTACAAGAACAGTGTGTGCGTATACACCATGCTCACACTAACCAAATTCAACGAGGCTGGGATTCCCATACGACTATGATTGAAATACCGTAAAATGACACGAAAAAAATACCCCCACCAAAGTTCACAGGCGTACCGAAAATGTGCTCGATAATATTGGAAACATTAACATATCAGCAAAAATAGTTTGCTGCTAAAAGCAATAAAGTGATCAACAATACTGGCCTCTCAAAGTACTTCATGACATAGCGTAGAATATAAGTAAAAATAAGTATCTGCTATTGGAATCCGGTAGAAAGGCACATCGCAGAAAGATTGCTCAACGTCATATTAACTGGCAGATTTCTAAATAAATTCCCGATGAACGGTGGCCGACCTCAAATAAATGTTTCATCGGTTTCCACGCAATCATCAGGCGGCAAGTTTGAGATGCTACAAGGTGAGTCGTGTATATATCCCTCATATACCTATCAAAAGTAAAGTTTGGGAGAATTAACGTCAGGCCATTGATGAAATTACTGTAAAATCACAAAACAAAACAAAAAAAAACACAATAAAACTTTTGCAGGCTTACCGAGAAAGTGTTCGAAATCATGAGAAACTGTATGGCCTCACTAAAGGAGCTTCTACTAAAAGCAAAATAGTAATCAACAATTCCGTGCCCTCCAAATATATATATATATATATATATATATATATATATATATATATATATATATATTGCCGACAGCGGAAGAGTTCGAGGGAATGTATACTAATACACAACAATGAAGTATATCTGTCTATATTTCTGAGATGAGGTATTATGTACACTATTTACATTATTCGGACTATTGTCCTCATCTTTGTCGACATATTTATTACAACATTTCGGCCTATCAGTATCTGTCTATATTTCTGAGATGAGGTATTATGTACACTATTTACATTATTCGGACTATTGTCCTCATCTTTGTCGCCATATTTATTACAACTTTTCGGCCTTCTTCAGGTGGTTAGACTGTCGAACTGAACCCTTTATTACGCTCACTGGGGTAGATCGTTCTAGTTCCACGTGCCATATTAAATGGATGTCAGTTATCAGTTATCTCCTGTTAATTCCCATGTTCTCCACTGCCTTAACCTGGTATTGAACTCACACTCTTTGGGTCCTGTCACTGGATCTAACTACTGTGCCATGTGTCCTTGAGGACATTTGTGCATGAATTTCTGGGTATTATAAATCTAATATTTTCAGCAACCATTTTACCATTGCTCATATTGCAATGCTTGCTGAATAATTACATGTTTTTACCAGAGCTCATATTTAAATTTTTGATCTTATTATCGCTTTTTCTCTGTCACTTTTTATTATTGGTTCCCGCATTGTATTCGTTTCTATGCCTGGTTGGCTCAGGAGGTTTTTTTTTTAACCTAGCATATGTGCTAATTACTTAAGTTTACGAATTTTCTAATGATGTTCTTTGTCTATGATCTCAGCCTGATCACGCAGGAGTATTTATACACTAAACATTAAAACTATATACACAGAACATCATCATCACACATCACGTGACCAATCATGGTCTTAGGGTCATCATATGAACCGCAGCCAAGGCAGAGGTGGTGTTTCCTGGATAAGATAGCTTGACGAAGCCTAACCCTCTCCAGGCCAGAGTTTTCCATCTTTTTTTACCACCCAAAGTTATAGAATCCAGCTGGCGGTGGGGAGGGGGGCAGAAGATGATTATAAGGATAAAGAAAATAGATATTTAGTGGTGAGGATTGCATTGTTCATGTAATTATGCAAACTGGCGTTTTTATCACTCGAAGGTCCTCGGGAACAGCTCTCTTACTGGAATTTCCTCTTTATAAAAGGAATATCGGGGAAACGTGGATGATTTGACTCTGTAAATGTAAACTGAAAATTGAGCAATTTGGTGGAGTAACAATTATCACAAAGTCAAAGAAAGATCATAAAATATTATGTACAGCTTGATGCATTAAAAGGCGGTAAGCTGCGGAGAAACAAGTATATTTACGGAACATCGTAAATAGGGCTGGAGTGACAGATAGATAGATAGATAGATAGATAGATAGATAGATAGATAGATAGATAGATAGATAATGAACAGAACATGATAGATAGATAGATAATGAACGGAAAAAGATAGATAGATAATGAACGGAAACAGATAGATAGATAGATAGATAGATAGATAGATAGATAGATAGATAGATAGATGTGGTATGTACCTGTCTCTGTTCTTGTGAACTTCTGTAATATGCAATTCAACCCAAGAATTACCAGAGTGTCTCTATCGAATTTAATTGCTATCAAGATACTGCGACTTAAGTTAAGGTTTGTACTCGGAGTCAATCAGAATATCAAAAATGCAAGATGTTGCACCTCGAAAATGTCCTCTAGTTAACAGACTAGAATTAGACCTCAAAAAAGGCTGATATTTGCGCCATTATAGATAGAATATCAAATCAATTTAGCTTTGTATATACTCATGCAAAGCTGGATTACTGGAAGTTATATAAACACCCGATCAACAAGAGGGACGGTAGATCTCACTTGATCGAGAGAAGATCGAGTGTTCGAAGAAATCCCTCGAAACCACATACCCTCCGCGGCCGATGTAAATTTGACGGTTTCTACAACTAAATAAACAGTTACTTTACGTATGAAAAATTGCGTTTCGTATTCGGAATAGACGTTACAACTAATCTTGTTATTAATTAAGATTAGTTTTCGTCGTTCGGTCTTCATGTTGTTAAAATCATTTCTTAAAAAAAACCTATATACACCTATATTCCAACTGCTGGCATGTTTCACTTCCACCGCATTGAATCACACGCATAAGCGAAACAAAAGCAGTCCCTTTACAGATTTTTTCTAAATTACTTGAAGCAAGGATTTGAATGAAGCAGCGTATCCTAAAAAATCTTCTTAAAATGAATTCGGCAATATGCCTATTCTTCGAAGTATTAATGATTATTATTTTTTGATTAAATTTTGAAAACTACTCTTCTTCAGTTTTATTGTCACTGCATGAATGCGCTTCGTTAAATTAGCGCCTTAGATGAAAACAACATGCATTCGCGAAGTCGACATTATGGTGACGTCACTTTTTTTTCTTGCGGAGAGAAACACGATTGATGAACGAGTTCAACCATACGATGTGAAATCCGTCGCGATTCGATTATTTGATAGCGAAATTAGTAATCGTGCGTGTTCGGCCTTATTTTTACTCAACTCTTCATTCTCTGATCTACTTTCATCTTCCTTTTATTCCAGGATATTTTTATCGTTCGTTATCTTTGTGCATTTCAATTAGCATTCTTGTGTTTTAACTTTCTATGTTATCTTCAATTATTAGTTTTTGCTTTCTTCATCTTCTTCTTCACTTTCACTTTTTTTTATATCTTTCTTTTCTGCCTCTTCATTTTTCTTCTGTTTCTTCTTCTTCTTCTTTTCTTCTTCTTCTTCTTCTTCTTCTTCTTCTTTCACGTATGTCTTACATTCTTTCTCTTCCGCCCCCTCATTTTCCTTCTCTTTCTTCTTCTTCAGTTCTACTTTATATATTACATCCTTTCTCTTTCGCCTCCTCCTCCTTCTTTTCTTCTTCTTCTTCTTCCTCACTCACTTTCTTATATATTTCTTCCACCTCCTCATTTGCCTTCTTTTTTCTTCTTCAGTTCTATATTTTACATCCCTTTTCTTTCGCCTCCTCCTCCTCTTTCTTCTTTCTTCTTTTTTTTTTTTCTTCTTTTCCTCTTCCACTTTCCTTATATATTTTCTTCCACCTCCTCATTTGCCTTCTCTTTCTTCTTCTTAGTTCTATATATTACATCCTTTTCTTTCGCCTCCTCCTCCTCTTTCTTCTTTCTTCTTCTTCTTTTTTTCTTCTTCTTCTTCCTCACTTCCACTTTCCTTATATATTTCTCTTCCACCTCCTCATTTGCCTTCTCTTTCTTCTTCTTCAGTTCTATATATATTACATCCTTTCTCTTTCGCCTCCTCCTCCTCTTTCTTCTTCTTCTTCTTCTTTTTTTTCTTCTTCTTCTTCCTCACTTCCACTTTCCTTATATATTTCTCTTCCACCTCCTCATTTGCCTTCTCTTTCTTCTTCTTCTTCAGTTCTACTTTATATATTACATCCTTTCTCTTTCGCCTCCTCCTCCTCCTCCTCTTTCTTCTTCTTCTTCTTCTTCTTCTTTTTTTTCTTCTTCTTCTTCTTCCTCACTTCCACTTTCCTTATATATTTCTCTTCCACCTCCTCATTTGCCTTCTCTTTCTTCTTCTTCTTCAGTTCTACTTTATATATTACATCCTTTCTCTTTCGCCTCCTCCTCCTCCTCCTCCTTCTTCTTCTTCTTCTTCTTCTTCACGTCCACTTTCCTTATATATTTCTCTTCCACCTCCTCATTTTCATCTCTTGCTTCTTCTTCTTTATTCTACATTCTTTATATCATACCTTCATTCTCTTTCGCCTTCTCATTTTTCTTCTCTTTCTTCTTCTTCATTTCCATTTCCTTTATATCTTAACTTCTTTCTCTTCCACCTCCTCATTCTTCTTCTTCTTCTTCTTCTTTGTCATCGTCGTCGTCATCGTCTTTTTCTTCACTTCCACTTTCATATATTCCCTAGATTCCTTTTACTTCTCCTTCCTTATTTTTCTTATTATTCTTGGTAATATTTTTGTTGGTAATACTCTTCTTCTCTCACCAACGCTAAATATTCTTTTTTTTTCTTTTTCTTTTTCTTCTTCTTATATTGCTTTTTTTTTTTCTTCTTCTTTTATTGCCAACACTAAATTTCTGTTTCTTCTTCTTTGGTACACCTTATTTTTATTAGACCTTTTTTGTCATCCTTCAATCACAAAATCACAATCACTATTTTACTTCAATTCTAGCGTCGTCTTCTTCTTACGGCCACATACCGTTGAAATCACCGACGTTAAGCAACATCGAGCCTGATCAGAATATAATCTGCGGGTGGTTTAATGGATGAAGGCTAGGAATTGTTAATCGGGGAGCCGATTTCCAATTCAAGTTGGGTTCGTTGTATTGACTTACTCGCAAATACCCTTGGGAAAGTTACGAATCCACCACTTCCTTCCACAGCACTGGGTTAATTAATAAGACTCGTATTATCTCCCTCCAAAATCTCTTACAATTTAAAAATATGTTCTGGGCTTAAATAACCTACAAATACTTGATAAGTTGAAAAAAATCAGGCTTCTTTTCCTTCTACTTCTGCTACAAATACTTCATTTGCATTTTCCTTTATTCTCTAGCCTGCTTCTTCCTCTACTTCTCCTGACTTGAATTTTTGTCTGTTATCTTATTTTTTTATTCTCTTCCTCCTCTTTCTTTCAATTTTTGTTTGTTATTGCTGTTGTTTTTGTTGTTACTACTGTGTTGTTATTTCCTTCTTGTGCTTGTTCTTTTTGTGACAAACCTTTCATATTTTCCTTATTTTGCTAGAGTTTTTTTTTTCTTCTATTCTACTTGGTCTCCCGAAAAGCTCTATATTTCCCTCTTTTTCTTCTTTCTTTCTTTCTTTCTTTCTTTCTTTTTGTAATAACTTCATCTTCATCATGCTGCCCACTCTTTCACATCCTTAACGTTCATAATTTTCTTTACATTTTAAATATTTGCTTGTGTTTTCCCTCTTTCGTCAGTGACCACCCAAAGATGAATTAAAAAAAAATCCGTAAAAACACAAGAGGAAGAAAACAAACAAGACCAAAAGAACTATCATTGCCAGTAGCAACGGAACGAATCTTTGCAAGCAAAGAATTTGCGCACCAGAAAACTAATTAGGAATTTTACAACAAGACTTTGATTAAACAATCGCAAAAAATATGTCAGAAATTCCGCCCGAAAGAATGGTTTAATTCCCTAAGAAAGAAGCTCTCATCTTGTAAGATGCTGTAATTATATCATGGCAGCAGAAGTGCTCTTACTCAAAGTTTTGATACATGATCCATCATGAGAAAGGCTAAACACCTCCAGAATATCCTTATTTGTTTCCTTTGATCAGAATTTCTTCATTATCACGTCCGTTTACCTTCTTATGCATGGTAATACACATCCTCCCAAAATTTATGCTCCTAGTTGTCATTGGAAATGGTAATGGTAATATTATCTGTTTCCTCATCTGTCAAACTTCGGCATTCATTGACAGAGCAGCGAGTGTCACTTGCGTTTGAAATTTATAAAATTATGATATAATAAAATACTTTATACTATATGATATTTATGCATGATCAGGCCTGGATATATTCCACCATTAACTTTCTTCAGACGAAAATCTGATGTGTCATTAGTTGCCGAGCAGTAGAGAAAGTTTTATTTGTTCATAAAAACTTTGAAAGGCATCTGGAGTAACGGATTCATATTTGGTTCGGTGTGAAGATTGCTCCAACTGCTAATGAAACGTTAGCCCAAATTGACATTGGTTATGTTTAACAAGCTCTGAAGGAATCGAGTAATTTTAGTTGTATTAGCGGTTTCAAGAAAGCTGAGCATATGTGAACGATGCCCCAAGATTTTGTAAGCCAAAAACAAAGAATATACAAAATTTAAGATTAAGTATGCGACTGACAGTTTAACCTAATATGAACTGTCATCGTCCAAGAGATTCTAACAGAGGATTTGTCTGATTTACTGATATCCCTAATACCCAACAACAGGTGACAGCATTAATTAAATATATTACGAAAAACGAAGGTTTTCAGCCATGAGACCATTGTTTTACGAAATGCAAATATAGTATGTCGGAGGTTACAACAGCCAAAAGTGCTCATGAATTGAAACTTTGTTTTCGTAAAAACATACCAGAAATACACCTCGTCTTTCTTTCGCTTTTAATTTAAGCTGCTGCATCAGATGTGAAATATTACAAATTATTATCTGTCTATATTTCTGAGATGAGGTATTATGTACACTATTTACATTATTCGGATTATTGTCCTCATCTTTGACGTCAAGATTATCACAACGTTGTAAGCTTCGGCCTTCTTCAGGTGGTTGGAATATCGAACTGAACCGTTTATTTCGTTCGGAATTAAGGAATCAGCATATATGCTAGGCCCCAAAAATCTCCTGAGCCGATCAGGCCTAGAAATGAATACAATATGGGAACCAGTAATAAGGAGTGCCAGAGAAAAAGCGATAATAATAACAAAAATTTCAATATGAGCTTTGGTAAACAACCTACAATGATAACAGCAAATAGTAAACAGCACTAGTAAAAATGGGGCTGATGACATTAGGTTTATAATACCCAGAAATTATACACAGATGTCCTCAAGGACACATTGCAGAAAACCATTTCTTTGTCATTTGCTGATTGACTGTATTGGTGTTTATTTACATCTTTTATATATATATATATATATATATATATATATATATATATATATATATATATATATATATGTGTGTGTGTGTGTGTGTGTGCGTGTGTATATATATTTTTATATATATATATATATGTATATATATATAAGTGTATATATATATATATATATATATATATATATATATATATATATATATATATATATATATATATGTGTGTGTGTGTGTGTATGTGTCTGTGTGTGTATATATATGTATATATATATATATATATATATATATGATAAACTGATAAACGTGTTAGGTAGATACAGTGACATGACCCAAAGAGTATGAGTTCAATACCTGGTTAAGGCAGTGGAGAACATTCAGAGGGAAATTAACTGGAGATAACTGACATCTATGGCACGTCAAACTAGATCATTCTACCCCAGTGAGAGAAATAAAGGGTTTAGTTCGAGATTCCAACCACCTGAAGAAGATCGGAGCGTACAACGGCCGAAACGTTGTGATAAACATGGCGAGAAAGATGAGGACAATAGTCCGAATAATGTAAATAGTGCAAATTGTTAATATTGCACTCTGTTTTAAAAAAGGTAATCTCCAGAAGTGCAGAGTATCATTACTTAAAGTCCGTCAACAATTTATCGTACAGAAATAAAATAACTCATGGAATATAGAGATAATGTCAAGTAGATGATCATAATGGCTTCTTTGAAGAAAAGAAACCATTTGCATCTCACATGTTTTATTCGAATTTCATATGTAAATTTTGTAATAATTGTAACAGCTGACAAAGTGATTAAAACACTGTTAAAAAAACAATAAGAAAAGAAGAAACAGCTGACATAAGTACGCTTCTAAAAGCTGCTTGCATACGGATAGAAAATTGAGTAGGTATGCAAAAATAGAAAGTGCCATAAGACAAGGATGTGACCTCTCTCCAGATTCATTCAACCTCTACAGCAAAGCTCTCTTAAGCGAGCAGGCGACACTGGCAAGATATAGTAGTGTCATAAGTTACGCAGATGTCACTGAGTTGTTCGAAGACCCAGAAAAACGCTACTGGGTCTCCTATATAAGGATTCTATATGAAAGCCAGAAGAAAGGACTAATGATGAATTGTAAGAAGAGAGAATGCATGCTTGTCAGCAACAGGAAAACCCAAGATATGAACTGCGAATTTGAGATGTCAAAATCAAACCAGTACAGAAGCGTAGATATCTGAGAGGTGTTTTTAACTGTGGGTAGATCATCTGACAGCGATATATGTAGGAACATTGTCCTAGCAAATGTTGCATTCCAAAACCTAAGCAAAGTATTAAGAAAGTGGAAAATTCCGTTAAAAGCAAATAAAGTGAAGCAGAAATATCAGTCCCTCTATATAGCAGTGAATACGGAAATCTATGGGCACGTGGACGAATGGTCAGAACGTTCGTTTTCTGATCATGAGACACGGGTTCGAATCTCACCATACTTTAGACATGAAGGTGACTTCTCGATGTCGTCGGTCTTGGATGATGGGAATACCATGGTCTAAACATGTGAGCAGTAAAGATCAAGATTTAAGGAAGATGTAAATAAAAAGACCAGTTATACCTTTGCTCGGAAAGAGACAGCTGAAAATTATGGGCGATATGATTAGAAAGAAAAGATTGTGCAATTTGAGGTGCACGGACATCGTTGTATATCGAAGGCAACAAAGACAGGGAAGGCGGCGGATCGTATACATGAGAGATTATGGGAAGAGATGGTAGAATTGGCAGTGGACAGGATAGAGACAAGACAAATATTTCTCAGACCTACAAAGGATAGAATGGCGTGGAGTGTCATGATAACCTACATCATGAAGGGAAAGTTTATTAGTATTCATCTCATCATGCCACACTATTGTTTAAGTTAACGCTGCATAGACGTTAAAAAATTTGTTATTGTATATCTTAGAATATGACTGCAACAATAAGCATATTCAACTTTTGCAGAATTGTACTAAGTTAGGGCTACATGGGTGGGATCGTCAAATATTTAAAAGATACAGTTACAAAATCAAGATATGCTTCTTTTATTTTGAATTAAGCCTGATGAGTCACATGACAAAACTCATCATCCGTATTCTGTTCAATAGAGTGCTCAACAGAATCAGGCCTGAGATAGGTTCGTTAAAGTGCGATGCGGGTTCGTTAATGACACTGGAACAAGAATGTTATCAGAAAGAGCGATGCAGATACAAAAGGACGTGTACCTATGTTTCATAGACTATGAAAAGGCCTTCGACAAATTAGGCCACAAGGATCTGATGGAACTGCTCAGCAACCTTGATGTATTCGGGAGGGATATCAGAATAACCTATACTAGCAGAAAACAGCATGCATACGCATAAGGAACGAGTTCAATGAATATACGAAAATAGAAAGGGGCGTAAGGCACCCGACCTGTTGTAACCTATACAGCGAGGCAATTCTGAGAGAATTGGAAACCCTACCGGGATTTAGCATTTGGATCCCTCGGATTAATTAAAAAAGATCCAGTAGACTAATTGAATGGATTCATGGTAGCCCATGTCTTAAAGAAATAATAAAAAAATGTTCTCACGAGTAAATCCCATACCTTACGAAGGGCGTTATCTATGTAAAATATGTTTGTGTATTTTTTTTTTTTTTTTTTTGGTCAGTGGAAAATATGAGGTTATTTCTAACCTTTGGTCTTTGGGTGAGACCCGGATGAGACCCGGAAAGAGATGTGTACACACCAGAAATCAAAGGAAATAATAATAATAATAATAATAATGATGATAATAATGATAATAATAATAGTAGTAGTAGTAGTATAGACTAATACATTGGAAAATGTGCAACATTTAAAAAAAAAAAAAAAAAATCCCGCAAGAAATTAGTATGAAGCCCACCCCACCGAGACCTGATTAGGGAAATAGAAATTGTAAAAATCATATGGGACTTTACAATACACGCAGACAAAACAATCAAACGAATCGCCGAAACATCGTGATTAGAGACAGCAAAGACAAAATGTGTCTTCTTATTGAAACGGCAGTTCCTGCAGACTGTAATGTATTTTGAAGATCCTCAAAAAATTAATGAAAATACAAGGACCTGAAAATCGAAACCTCAAAAATGTGGCACATAAAGCCATCAACAAATCCAGTTGTAGTTGGAGCCCTCTGATTGATTGGAAAAGATTGAATGGATTCTTGGTAGCCCATGCCTTGAAGAAATACAAACATGTTCTCACAAGTACAGTCTATACCCTACAAAGGGCTTCATCAATGTAAAACATATCTGATTTTTTTTTTTCAAACCTACTCAGTGGAATATGTCATGATGACATTTCTGACCTTAGGTCTCTGATCGGGACTCGAAAAAAATGAGTATACACCAGAAATCATGATGGAATATAATAATAATAATGATAATAATAATAATAATAACGTTAATGTTAATAATGTTAATAATAATAATAATAATAATAATAATAATAATAATGTTAATAATGATTAAACTAGTTATTATAGAAAACAAAATTATGCACTTCAGTTGAGATGTAGAGGACTGACCAAGCGGGTAATGTATCGACAATTGAGATTAGGGGTTGAAATTATGCAAAAACATATCTCTCTCTCTCTCTCTCTCTCTCTCTCTCTCTCTCTCTCTCTCTCGTGCTCTCTCTTTTTCTCTCTTTTTCACGCACACACAGAGAAACACACACACGCACGCACACACAGAGAAACACACACACATACTATATGATGCAGTGACGATTTGTATGTCAATATATCTTACACACACACACACACACACACACACACACACACACATATATATATATATATATATATATGTGTATACATATAGTCTATTTGTTATTAGATTTTGGATATTACTAATGGTAATATTAACTGTTTCCTCATATGGAAACATTCGGTATTCATTGAGCGAGAAGCCAGTGCTATTCTCTGATGCAATTTATGATATCTCTGTCTGAAAAGAGTTGTTCAGGTTTCTTAAATGCTCTAATTGTTATCCTCTATTATAGTATTATTGGGGAATTTGAAACCTTTTATTCGATGTGATATCGAATGTCACCAACTTGATTATTTTTCCCACCGATTTATATTTTATATGAATTTTAGTTGTTACCTTTTTAATGTTGTTTCTGTCATTTGTTAACTTTATTATTTATGATTCTGTAGCGCCATGAGGTTCGAAGAAATTTGAATACTCTCTAGAACCTCCGGGCTTTATTCGTTCGGAGCCATTTTTAAACATTAGTCCGAGAAAGTTGTGTCAAAGTGAGATTTTAGACATTAAGGAACCTGTTTGATGCCGTGCATGGTATGCAGATTAAGGACTCGATCTTAAGAGGCTTTTTAGGAACATGACTTAATGTTCTTAAGTTAATATTTTGGTTCTGTAGAAACTTGAGGTGTTAGGCAACGGGAAGTAACAATTCAACACCCCCAAATTAACACCGCCGACTCAGAGCCACCGACTCAACGTCAGATGGACTCGGGACTGATACAAGTCAGGACCGAGACAACTCAGCACAAGAAAAATATAACTTTTTTTATAACGAATAAAACTAATTTATTAAGGATTAGGACCTAAATTAGTGAATAATTTGTCTTCAAATAAGGCACTTGAAAATGCGTTATGCAAAATATGAACCATTTTTTTCATTATTTATAATGAATTAAATCGTAATGAAATTTATTTTCAATAAAGAAACCGACTTCCTAACATAGTTGTCTGCCAAAAATTTCAATAATTCAATACATTTAACGTTATAATATTTTTTTTAATAAAAACAGTTTAGAATTTCTATTTATTTTATTAAAAAATAAATTTCTTTTCGATGACTATTAAAAAATAATTCAATCAAAAACAGGTTCATAATTTATATAATGCCTTTTCGATTATCTTATTTGAAGAAAATTCTCACTAATTAAGGTTATATTCCTACTTCATTTGTAGTGGTGTGCAGTAATATGTATTTATTTTCGGGGTGTATCATGACATTTTTTTGCCTTGAAAAATATTAGGTCAGCCGTGATTGCATTAGATTTCCATCACGCCCAGACATCATTGTCTCGATTGTCGATTAGTTGTCCTATAGTCATTGTCTGCGATGGACGTTATTCTTAGGAAGTGCACGGACACAATGGAAAGCCTTAACAGTGAGCAAATCAAAGTACTATCGACTGTCCTGGAAAGTCTCCAGTCTTACATTCAATCGAGAATCTGTGGTCATTCTGCAAGGAATGACTCCGTGGAATGGAAGTACTAAACATGTCCACTGGGTCGTGTTTTATTGGGAAAATACGGAACAAAAATAAATAATAACGGAATTATTCGTTTTGTTTCAATTAATTTGCTCAATGGTGTATGTAAATGCGACTGTCTAATTTATTTAATATCCTGTTTTTACTTAATATTTTTATGCGGATACAATTAAAGATTTCGATTGCCTATACACACTCACACAAACTTATGACTTTCCATTTTATATTGAGCATCTCTGCTTTTAACTCATCTGGGGCGTTTTTCGACCTTCCTTTTGTAATTTTTTTAATTCAGTATTTATTTCTATGATACTTCATTTATTTTTTTTTCATTCTGCATTTTGACTTGAACATATCATTCGAAGAGAATCATGTGCCAGTGTGATGCCAACCTGTTTCCTCTTTTTCTATCTGACGTGTGGAATGTAGGCGACCATGGCTCTACATAATTCCCTGTCATTTTGGTTATTTCTCCTAAACCTTGCTCAAGTTAGGTTACGCGTTGTTTTCATCTGTCCGTCTTTCCTTCAGTTAGTCATCTGTGTCGAGAAATTTGCATTTTTTCTCGACGAAGTGTGGGGTCCAGGTCAGGAGAATCAATCGGATCGGTTCCCCGGCAGTGTTTTCCGAAAATACTACCTCAGTTTCGCGACCAGGGTATCATTCAAAGATCTATAACAATAATTGAAATGTACCATGATTGTAGATAGCTAGCAGAGAAGGTCGGAGGAATAGTAGCCGTCCTAGTAACATTGGTTTGTGGTGGCCTATTTCTTCCCCCAACAGCGGCTTAGTAAACTGTGGCTTAGTCTGACGACAGAAGCTTGCTAGCTTAGCTAAGAACTCAAAAATTGAATTGCCGGCAAGTGGAGGAAGGAAAGTCTTTTTTATATCATAGACCAACAGCTCTCGCCTCTACACCAGAGCAGAAAACTATAGTTTCGTGAGGTACGCCTTATTTGCCATAATATACTAATGCACAGGACCAACTGACCGACTGTTGCCTGTGCGCCAAGTCAACGCCAACGTGTGAATCAATTTATCCAAGCCGTCTTGCCTCATGTATCCTAGAAATTTAATCTATGTCTACTTGGTGTTAAGTATAATTGCCACTTTTGCTTCCATTTTCTCTAAAAATTCGCCGTTGCTCACATGTAATTTCCATAACATCCTCAGTATGCTTCTGTAGTAACATGTATAAAAACACGTTTAACATGTGCCACGTCTCAGTATCCTTGTGTAGAGCTACATTTTCATTGTTCAATTAATTTTTGCTTAGAATAAAGATTCAAATACCGCCAGTTTACTCGACTAATAGTCGAGTGAAAATGGCTATGAAAATTTCTCAGTCTGACATATTTTGAAAAATCTAACAAATTGGTCAAACAACACATGTGTTTTTATTGTTTTTTTTGTTTTTTTGGAAAGCCTTCGTGATTTGGACGACATTATGTTTACGAGGGTTTTTTCTACTATCCAAGTGTTAAGAAGATAAAAAAACGG